>PVJH01038524.1:0-11667 GCA_004026705.1 Nesogale talazaci | reverse complement strand
ATCTAGCTCAGAAGCAACAAAGCCCATATGGAAGAAGCGCACCAGCTTGTGGGACCACGAGGTGTCAAAGGGATCAGTTATCAAGCTTCAAGAACTGAAAAATCTTAACATTGCATGCTCACCTTCCTGATATGATTGCTGATGACAATTGTGTGCATAAGCAAATGTGGTGAAGAAAGCTGATGGTGCCCGGCTATACAAAAATACAGCATCTGGGGTCTTAAAGTTTGAACGAAAACAAGTTCTACTTTATAACACGAGAATTCAGGTAAAGGAATTGTGCTAGTGATTCTCCCTCCCTCCCTTTTTTAGGTTCCTTTCTATTTGTGTGAGGTTTACTTGTTTTGTTTTTATCACTAATTATTATTATTATTATTATTGGAAGGGAAGCAGAAAGAATCAGCTCTGTGCGAGCAGAGTCTCACCCAGGAGGCCTAGTGGAATATTCTGCTTTGCAGGCTCCACGTGAGCAGGGGACAGAGAGGGGTGCCCAAAGGCTCCCGGCTGGGTCCAGGCCCACAGGTGGCAGAACCATGGGCCTGAGGGGGAGTGCTTGGCGAAAAAGGGAGCCTGCGCTCTTGACACTGGCTCTTCCTCCAGCCTGGCTGCCCTGTCCCCGTCCATCCCCGTGACTCCCTCACCCGGAGTCTCCCGACTGACCAGCGGGCAGCGATCCCAGGAGAAACAAGATCTGCCCCTCCGGTGCTGTTTCTCACCAGATGCCTGCAAGATGCCCGACCGGGACGCCTATTTCTTACTGAGTCTGTCGCCCAGAAAAGCAGGTCACCTCGGCCGCAGGAGCTTCCCCACTCACGCAGAATTCAGACGGGTTCACCTTGAATGACCACAGAGCAGCCCTCGCTCGCCGGCCGAGCGGCTGGGGAGCTGCGGGGGAGAGGTCTGGAATGCAGGAGGGGAGAAAGGTGACCGGCCCCGTGTCACAGCGCAGGAACTCGGAGACTCCCAGGGCCCGCCCCTTCCCGCTCCCCACCCCCCCACCCGGGGTCCCGGCCAGCCAAAGGCCTGCAGGGGTCAGTTCGCTCGGGACCGCACGCCGCCGAGCCTGCCTCCCGCGGGCGAACGGACCCCGCTCCGCCTCCAGCCTCTGCTGTCGCGGGTCCCCAGCGCTCCGTGCCGCCCCGCCGCCCCGCCGAGGGGGTCTCCCGTCCAGGACTCGGAAGCCGGGGCCGCCTGCAGGACAGAACTGGTGCTCCCCACCCCGCCCCGAGGCCCGCAGCCTCCTCCCCCGCCCGCCCCAGATGCCGGAGCTGCGGGGACGCAGCCCGTGGGTGAGTTCGGCACCGGGTTGGGAAGGGAAAAGGGGCAAATTGTGTCCATTTCTGTCTCTGTTCAAAGCCGAGAGACTCGCAAGTGCCAGGGCCAAGGAGAGGGATGGACGGGGGCCCGGGGTCCTGCGGCCCCCCCACCTTCTAACAGGGACCGCGGAACAGCCGGCACTTCGGGGGGACACGCATCTGGGGACTTTGTGGGGAGGCCGTGCATATCCTCCCCTTTAGAGCGCTGGCTTCGGATTCAGACAGAAGCCTGGCGTCGGAACCTCTCCGAGCCTCAGTTTCCCCAACTGTGAAGTACAGAATGATGCTGCCTCACAGGGAGAGTGGCGTTGTTTTAGCCGAAGCGACTCGGCCTCTGGCTAAAGAGCCCCTGGCCTGGCCGTCCCGTGAAAGCACCTACCAGGGCGAGGGCCGCCCACCCGGGGTTTGTGGCTGTCCGGTGGGCATGGGCGGAACGCGCTGCTTGGTGGCCCTCCGGTCCTGGAAGCCCGAATCACCACCGGGTGGCGAGAACAGGTGTTGTTTTTCTTAAGGAAGACATCCTTTTCCTTCTTTGGCGCGCGCTATTTTGCACCACCACCACCCCCCCATCTCCCCCCACCAGGCCCTTCACCACAGAACTCTGGGGGCCGCTGCCCAAAGCATGACTCTCTCCACACTCCCGGTCAGAGTCCCCATTTTGCCGAAGCAACAGCGATGGTTAAATGATGCCGGTGGATGTACGAGCGACCGATGAAGGGGGTACCAGCCCTTTCCCACCCTCGCGGGCGTGTTTCGTGCGGTGTGCGCTGCATTACCCAAAGGAGAGAGCCGAGCCCTGTGGGGCAGCCCCGCGGCCTCCAGCCTGCTCCTGCCTGCTGGGTGAGCTCCCTCCGGGGCTGACCGTGGCGGCGGCGAGGTGAGGTTGAAACGCGACACCCCACAGGAAATGGACCCGAGCAGACTGGGGGCACCGCGCCTCCCCGGCCCTGGGGTGGATCCGGGAGGATGGAGGGGGGGGGGGGAGATGCGATCTTGGCCTTGGATTCGGGCCGGGTCCCTCCGCGTTTCGATCCCAAGACCCTCTTTTCGCCCCCGCTCGCGCCCCTGCTCTTAAAGCTCGCTCCTCGTTCCGGGTCCGAAAGGTGACCCACCCCAGTGCAGAGAGTCCGAGGCTTTGTCAGGGAGGCTTTGACCGGGCGGGGAGGAAGGGCCCTGGGAACGCGATGGCTGTGGAGCTCGTGCGCTCCAGCGCGCTCCGGGCCGCTCTCGTTGGAGCAACGCGGGGCGCCTGGGGCGCAATCAAGCCCCGGAGGAGGGGCAGCGGCTCCGGTCGCTCCTGGCGCGGCTAGGCGCTCTGGGCGCTCCTCCCTACCTTCCTCGACCCCACGCGGGTGATCCCTTCCGGAGCCTCCCCTGCCCAGGGGTTTCCTCCTCGCCGTACCCCCACCGCGGAGATGGCCTCTCCCCATGTCTCCCCTGGCGCGCCCCACCGCACCCGCGCGCAGGAAGCACCGGCCTTCTTGGTGACCAGTGTCCGCATCCCTCCCCGCATCAGACCTCCGCGGCCTCCCGGCCGCCAAGGGGTCGCTTTATTTATTCCAGGAGCCTTGCGCTCCTCCGCCCGGCCCGAGATCGACACCCGGGGCGGGGGGCTGTGGGAGGAGCAGGATTTGGAGCCGCGCGCGGTCCGCCGCCCGGCTGCTGGGAGCCCGCATTTCAGGAGCAGGCGCGCTTCCTGATTGGGTGGGTGAGTGGTTGCCACGCCCCCTGGGCGTGGGCTCCGAGCTGCGGAACCGAGCGCGAGGGGTGGTCCCGGGAACCGCTACCCCGGCCTCTGGGCGCGCCTGGGCTAGCAGCTGGCAGGTCTCCTTGTGAAGAGAAGAGAACTTCCGCGTGTTACAGTACTGAATTTTTGTCCAGCCACGCTAGTTACTGCCCCTTCGGGACCTCCCACTCTGCCCTGGCCTCTGGCTCCGCACGGGGCCAGTTCCTGCTGCACTCTCAGGGCTGAGATGGACCAGAATAGCTCCGAGCCCTGGGACCTCAGCCAAGCGGGGCAGACCAGTGGTGCGGCAGCGCCTATGGGGACGCGTGGTGCAGTGCAAAGCCTTGCACGAAGTCCCAAGGGGCTGGGCTCCAACGGGACTTCATGGGAGTGGGGCAGTTTGAGGCAAACTGGAAGGACAAGCACAGCAGCCATTGGATAGGCTTGCAAGCTTCCTTCTTCCGCAACCATTTCATCTTCAGAACAGCTCTGAGAGAGGCGAAGTCATGCTTATTTTATAGACAAGAAAAATGACTTTGAGAGAGACTGGGTCCTCTGCCACCATGAGCAAGGGCCTGAGCTAGGTAGGATTTGAGACGCCTTCCTACAACGTTGGACTTGACCCCCAGAACATACATATTTCAGGCAAAAGGAGGTGGTATGAGCAGACCCTGGGGTTGGAAACAACTGGGGCAGGGGATTACAGAAAACCTGAGGTTTCTGGAGCAACAAGTACTACACACAGAGCTAGAGAAGAAGACAATGAGACTTCAGAGGGCTTTGTAAACCACCTGGTCCGGAGCGTGCAGAGGAACTGGCTCTCATTCACCTGAATGGCGGTTCTCTGACAACAGTTAGGACAGAAGGCAGGAGGAAAGGAAATGAGGTGGGGTAGGGGGGTGTGACATAATGTACTCTAGATCTTGTGTTGCTTCTTAATACTTTCACATTATGTACTCACAGGAAATGATTCTTTTTTGTATGACATACTGGAGCAATAAACCAGGAGCTGGTCGCAGCCAAGGGCAGGCAGCGCAGGAACGACAGCCACCCATGAGGTGCCGGCACAGCTGCTTTTAGAGCTAAAGAATACAAGCTACATATAAGGGGGTACTCTCCCCCCCCAAAAAAAAACCGGATTTTTCCCCTCAAAGCTATGCATTTAAATATTTTTACAAAGCAACCTATCACTTTCAAAGTACTCTCCATTACACTTAATGCATTTGTTAATGCAGTTCCATTCTTGGAAGCATTTTTCAAACTCATCTTTTTGATGCCTGGCCACCTCCCTCATTTTTTCATTGTAAAATAGCTGTCTTTTCATGCCCTTCATCATTAGAGAAAACAAAAGAAAGTCGCATAGTGTGAGGTCAGGTGAGTGGGACAAGAGAGACAAGATGTTTTTATCAAAAACTGGTGCACTGAGATGGCTGTGTGAGCAGGTACATTGTCGTCACGGCAAAATCAGTACCCCTTCTACCCAAATCAGGCCTTTTAGGTTGAACACTGTTATGCAATCTTTTCAGAACCTCTAAAGAGAAAGCTTGATTACCATTCTGACCTGGTGAAACAAACTTCAAATGCACTATCCCCCTCATATCAAAACACAAACGAGCATCATCTTGATCTGTGATTTTTCTTAACGAGCTTTTTTTGGGTGAGGTGACGATAGTGTCTTCCTCTGCCTTGATTGATATTTGCTTTCAGGGTCATAAGAATAGCACCATGTCTGTCACCAGTAATGATCTTGGGGGAAAGTGTAGGTTGCTTTCAAAGCATGGCATGTTTCCACTTGACATTGTTTTTCCTGGTCAGTCAGAACCCAAGCACAAATCTTGAAGCAACCCTGCTCATTCCAAGTTCTCCATTAAAACTCACTGACCTGAGCTCCAAGATAGTCCAGATAACTTCCCCATCTCCTCAATAGTCCTTCACCAGTCTGGTCTTCAGGCACAAGTGCATGAATTTTTTTTTGACATTTTTGTCTATTGGGGAAGTTAACAGAAGTCCAGAATGAGGTTTGTCATCAATTGACATTTCACCTTTTTTGAAAGGAGAAAACAACTTGTACACTTGAGTTTTCCCCATAGTGTTGTTCTTGTAAACTATTCAACATCACAACAATTTCTGTGGCATTTTTCCCAAACAGGAAACAAAATTTCACAGCCATTCGCTATTCTTTTAAATCGGCCAACACAAAAATTGAGGTTTGAGCAAAACTGCTTTCACAAAAAAAATTCACTGTGACCAAAGAGAACCTTCCCAGGTGACACCACTGAGTGCACTCTCAGAGCGAGTTGCTGGGGGCTCATCTAATGGTAAAAATGCTCTGCCCAGTGGAGCTCTTTTCTGGTTTTTTGGGAGGGGGACCCCCTCGTAGACCCCAGTCACAGCACACTTGGATTCAGTGGAAGTTGAAGAAAAAGTTGAAAAACTAACCTCAAAAAATAATGAGAAGACAAAGTTGCTATCACTTAGGGAGAAGAAGGGTGGCTCTGGGGTTTCTGAAAGGAAACTCCTTCAGGGTACGTGGTATTGGACTGGTCCATGGGGAAAATTATCAGGCTCGTGTGTGCCAGGTGGGTGCTCCAGTTACCGCAGCAGGCAGTGGATCAGGGTTCCGCAGTTAAGCACAGGTCCAAATCCTCATTCCACCAGCTCACAGTTTGTTGTTACTGGTTTCACGGATTCAATTCCAGCCCATGGCAACCCTGTGTTGAAGAGTACAACTACCCGAGAGGGTTCTCCGACTGCAATCTTAATCACGTGCAGTGCAAGTCGGACATGGAATAAAGAAGAATGAAAAGGAACTAATGCCTTTGAGTTGTGCTGCTGGTGAAGAAGAGTGACAATGCCTTGGATGGCTACAAGGACAAGCAAATGTCTTGGAAGACACAGCCAGTGTTCCTTAGTGGCAAGGATGGTGACTCTTGTCTCATGTACTTTGGGCATGTGGTCAGGAGAGAAGAGTCCCTGGAGAAGGACACCGTGTGAGGTAAAATGAAGGGGCAGTGAAAAGAAGAGCAAGACCCTGGAGGAGGTGTGTTGACACGCGGCTTCAACAATGGCCTCAAACATAGGAACATCATGAGAATGACTCTAAGGTGCGTAGGGTCGCTTTGGGTGATAACCAATTCAATGGCACCTAATAGCATCTGGAGCTTTCCTGGCGATGCAAGGATCGGAATGCCGTTGCCAAATGGTCACAGCTGGTGAATGAACACGGAGCAGGACTTCAGAGGCATGCCCTTCCCTTTGACCTTCCTTACAAGCTGCCTAATGTTGGTGCAACAGAACAACCCAAGCTTTAATGAATAAAAACTTCAATTTCGCTGGTCAGAAGTCCACGTTCTGGTCACTGGTTACCTCCCGCTCTGGGAGGAAACCCTTGTCTCATCGTCACTGGTAGTCTCCCCAGGGTCCTTGGGAGAAGTCAGATGGCAAATGATGACCATGCCCAGAAAAAAAAAAATCTTCAAGAATAATGGCAGAGCAACAGCAAAAGTATCTGTCTTTCACTCCTTCAGCCTCACTTGTTTCTGAATCTAAGCTTTTGCTGTGTTTGTATATCTCTAAATGAATTAGCTTAAGGCGCACCCTACCCTGACATGGTTCGTTAACATGACATGAAAACTTTATTCCCAATTGCTGTTGTCTGTGCCATGGAATTGACTCTGACTCATCGTGACCCTTTGTGACAAAGAGCATGGCCCCACAGGATCTCCTGGGCTGTGATCCTTATGAAGAGGAGCCCTGGTGGCACAGTGGTTCTGTGTGGGCTGTTCACGCCAAGGTCAGCGCCTTGAAACCACCAGCGGCTGCTCGGGAGAAAGAGGCGCAGGCTGGGAAACTCTCGGGGCAGTTCTTCTCTCTCCTGTAGGGTCACTGTGAGTTTCCATCGACCCGAGGCCAGTGGGAATTGTATCTTTGCAGAAACTGATGCCAGGTCTTTTCTTCTGAGGACCTGCTGGGTGGGTTCCACTGGTCCACCTTGAGATGAGCAGCCAGATGCTCACTTCCAAGCAGGGCTCTGCTTCCAATAGGGTAGTGGTTCTCAATGCCGCGACCCGTTCATACAATTTCACATGTTGTGGTGACATTCTCCCCCCCCCCCACCACCGTAAAGTTATGTTCAGTGCTACTTCATAGCAGTCGTTTTGGTACTGTTCTGAATCGGGCGGCTCCTGTGACTGGGTTGCAACCCACAGGTTGAGAGCTGCTGCAACAGGGGCTGGCGTTTACAACACTTTTAGGGAACAATGCAATCCAGAACAGCTGGACAAAACAGACCAAGCAGCAGGAAGATGGTCTTCACTTCTACCTTCGAGAGATCTCCCACCAGATAGTTCTGCCCAAACAGATCTGTTTGCTCTGTTTGCAGCTCGGTTTGCAGGGATTTTGGATAGTCTTCGCCAAAACCATAGTTCAAAGGCATCAATTTTCCTTCAGTATTCCTCATTCAATGTCCAACTTTCACAGGTGCATGAGGCACTGGAAAAAAACATGGCTTCTGTCTTGCAGCAGACTTGCCAAACGCAGCACGTTATTTGATCTCTTCACTGCTGCTTCCATAGCCCTCCCTGCACCTCAGACCTCCCATCTGGAATCCATTTTCCTTTGGCCTAATGAAGTCTGCTGAAGGACAAGAACCACATGTGCATAGGACAGCCCTCACAAGGGAAGATTGTACATCAAGAAAAAGCGAATCTGCCTCTCCTAAATACCACAAGACACAGACAGAACCAGAGAGCATTCTACTTAACAAAAGTAAAGCTAATCAAACTCTCCTATAAAGACAAATCTTGAATGACGCAGCTATTATAAGGAAAAACTAAGAACAGTGAAAGTGTTTTTCACACCAAAGGATAATGCTGTGAGGACTCCAGGAGGTCAAGGATGGAGCAGGGGCAGGGAGAGGAAGGGATGGGACATCATGCAGGGAGAGAAGGAGGACGCCTGAAGAAGAGATTATTTATGAGGGATTATCACTCATTTGATTTGATGAGATGGGCTGCTCAACTACGTAGAATATATTTTTTCTTGAAAACCAAATAAATAATGAAAGTTAACATTGAAGAGAGAGGGGGAAGGCTCACAGCCTGGAAAGCCTTCTAGACTCCGTCCCTCTCCCATCTAAGCATTGGACTGAGTGACTAAGAAAGGCAAAGTAAAAATATGGAAAAGAGAGAGAGCAAGGTATCTCAGAAGCAGGGAGAGGGCATTTCTAAGACCCTAGTGACAGAGAACCCCTAACAGTGCGTGCTCGGGGACGCTCCATGTTCAGTGTGGCAAAGGCTGGGGCTAGAGTTCCAGAGGCCGAGCCATGGCAAGAACAGAGGCCGAGGCAAGAAAACCAGGAGCAGAGGGGCAGTGCTGTAATTATTCGTTGAACAGCAATTAGTAGCAGTGCTGTAGTTAGTAGTAGAACGGCAACCAGAGACCGAGAGACTAAGACTGAGAGACGCTTGGCTGCTGGCTGAGAAGATGCATTGCTGTGGACCAAAGACTAGATCATGGATGCTTTTTTATCCTGGCCGTGGTACCTTGCTAACTTCTTGTTGTTGTTGTTGTTGTTGTTGTTGTTTGTTGTTCTTAGATGCTGTTGAGTCGGTTCAGTCCCGTTTCATCCTCCCAGTTGTTCTTAGGTTGGAACCCCGCTCTGCAGCCAAGGGGTCAATCTCTCTCCTTGAAGGCCTTCCCCTTGGAGGCTACCATTCGAATGATGCCACCACGCAGGATGCCCTTCTCCAGGAATTTGTCTCTCCTGACCACATGTCCAAAGCCCTGTGGACAAAGACTCCCCGTTCTTGCCTCTAAGGAGCATTCTGGGTCTACCTCTTCCGAGACAGATTTGTTTGCTCTTTTGGCAAGACATGGTACTTTTAATATTCTCCACCAGCACCGTATTTCAAACACAGCCATCAATCTTATTCGATGTCCAACTCCCACACCTGCAGATGAGTCCACGGAAAATGCCAAAGTCCTTCACGTTAGCAACATCCGTCTTCTGGACACTTTAAAGAGATCTTGGGCTGCAGGCTTGGTTCTCGTGACTACTGCATCCATGGGCGTTGATTGTGGACCCAAGCAAGATGAAATCCTTCACAACTTCAACCTCGGTTCCATTTGTCACTTAGAGACCCAATTGTGAGCATTTCGGTTTTCCTTACGCTGAGCTGTAATCCACACTGAAGGCTGCGATCTTTGGTCAGCAGCAGCAAGTGTTTCAAGTCCTCACTTTCTTTTTTTTTGGGGGGGGGGCATCACTGCTCTCCGGTGGTGGGAGTAGGAAGCCCAGCCCCACTGCTGGAATTGAACCTCCGTCCCAGTGGGCCGCAGTCCCGCGCACAACCACTACGCCACCGGGGCTCAGCCCTCAAGTCCTCACTTTCAACAAGCAAGATGGTGTGGCCGTGTATTGCAGGTTGTTAGCAAACCTTCCTCCATGCCGCGTTCCTCTTCAAGTAATTCATCTTCTCTGAGGATTTGCTCAGCATGCAGATTGAGTAAGTGTGGTGAGTGACTACAACCTGATGTACACCTTTCCTGATTCTACGTCATGCGGGTTTTCTTGTTCTGGTCACCCGTTTGCCTCCTGATCCATGTCCAGATTCCACATGAGTACAAGGAAGTCTTTTGGAATTTCCATTCTTCTCAAGGGTATCCAGAGCTTGTTATAATCCACACAAGTCAAACCCCTCTGCGTAGTCAATAAAACACACGTAAACTGAAGACTCGTCATTTTTCCTCAACATCAAGAAGGCAAAAATCCTCACAACTGGAGCAGTAAACATGACAAATGGAGAGAAGATTGACGTTGTCAAGAAATTGATTTTCTTGCATCCATTATCAATACTCATGAGCCAGCAGTCAAAAGGCCTCTTTAAAGTGTCAAAAAGCAAAGAAATCATTTTGAAGACTAGGATGCCCTTGACCCAAACGATGGTATTTCCATTCGTTTGCTATGCATACAAACACCAAATAATGAATAAAGAGGGCATAAGAAGAATTGTTGCTCGTGAATTACAAGATTGATGAGGAATATCAAATATGCCATAAACTGCCAGAAGAATGAGTAGATCTGGCTGAGCCCCGGTGGCGTAGTGGTTGTGCGCAGGACTACAGCCCACAGGGTTGGAGGTTCAAATCCAGCAGCAAGGCTGGGCCTCCCACTCCCACCACCAAAGGGCAGTGATGCCACCAAAAAAAAAAAAAAAAGAATGAGTAGATCTGCCTTGGAAGAAGCGCAGCCCAAATGCTCCTTCGAAGCGAGGATGGTGAGATTGCATCTCACAGATTTGAACATGTCCTCAGGAGGAGCCAGTCCCTGGAGAAGGACATCGTGCTGGCTGAAGCAGATCCTCAAAAAGGAGGAAGACGGTGCACGAGGTGGATTGACACGGTGCCTACAAGAATGGACCCACAGCTCGGTGACTGAGGAGGACCCCGGATGGGGCGATGTTTCGTTCTGCGTACCTATGGGCCCCGTGCGTCAGAACCGACTCCACCACACCTAACCAGGACAGTGTCAACAGAGGAAGGCCCTCAATGACAGGGGTTCGCACAGTGGCCGTCACAACGGGCTCACAAGACTTCCTATTGGAAGGGTCAGACAGGACCGGACACACAGAGTGGCTGAGTCAGGACCTTCCCCTGACAGCAAACGGCATACTATGCATGCAAAGTGCCCGGGTCTTCACTGCCGTCTGTAGAGCCGTCCAGATTTAGTCTAATGGCTGATCATTTAGCATTTACATTATAATAACTAACCCATGTTATCCCCAGCAGGCGCAGATGTGCGACTCCAGAACAGAGCCGGTGGCAGCTAAGAAATCATCTCAGGCTCTTGGCTCAGTGTCTTGGCAGCAATTTGACCTGAAGATGGCAACCAGGGCGCTTTGGGGCAGCCTGGGCCTGCTGCGCGTGGTCTGGTGTCTCCTTCCACAGACCGGCTATGTGCACCCCGATGAGTTTTTCCAGTCACCCGAGGTCATGGCAGGTAAAGCCCCCAGGGCACCCCCAAGAGCTGCAGCAGTCTGGATACTGAACGGGGAGGACAGTGTGTCTGTGCACAAGGACAGTAACGTATAAGCAGAACCATCCCCTCTCTGGGACAAATCTTGGGAGTGGGGGTTCCCTCTCTCCTATCGGAGGGGTGTCACAAGCGCATTCTGTCTAGCACCCACTTTTCAGGAAAAAAACCATTACTCGGCACCCGCCTGGCAATGAGAATCTTGTTTACTCTAGTCCAACATTCAGGATAAAGTGTAGCTATCTGCCCCTACCACACTGTTCTAGATCAGGGTTGTTGGCAAACTTTTGAGACCGAAGAGTCAATCTTTTTTTTTTTTTTTTTGGGGGGGGGGGTTTGGGGCATCCCTGCCCTCTGGTGGTGGGTGTAGGAGGCCCAGCCTTGCTGCTGGATTTGAACCTCCAACCCAGTGGGCCGCAGTCCTGCGCACAACCACTACGCCACCGGGGCTCAGCCCCTGAAGAGTCAATCTTGTTAAAAACTATTCAAGCAGCTTAACTAGATCGTTTCAAGCAAATGAAATCACCACGGCCTGAATCATACCCTTGAATTTGTCTCAGTTTTACTTCAGAGCACAGCAGCTTGCCAACCCC
>PVJH01038523.1:0-17113 GCA_004026705.1 Nesogale talazaci | reverse complement strand
TTTGATGTGTTGCCTCATCTTAGCTAGTAAGACCTTTTACAAATCTGAATTCTGTTCCACATTTTCCTCCCGATCTATCAGGGCATACAGCTATCAGTGCCCCATGAGAATGAATAGCGGCAACCAGACACTACGTCCTTCAGACTCACAAATGATCGGTCCTGTAGCTCACATTCTTCTCTGAGTCTTTGTTTCCTTCCCTTTTTTCCCAAAGAGTAGAATTATATATGTCATATTTTTTTTCGATTGTTCATTGGGCCTTTGAATATTGGTGCTGGAGAAGAATATTGAAAGTACCATGGACCACCAAAAGAACCAACAAATTTGTCTTGAAAGAAGGACAGTAAGAATACTCTATTTCTTACTTTAAATCATTTTATTGGGGCTATTCCTTATGTTCTTCCAAAGAGCATATTTTTGGCACTTCTTGTTTTTTGTGGTTGTTGTTGTTTTTGTTTGGGGCATCACTGCCCTCCGGTGGTGGGAGTAGGAGGCCCAGCGTTGCTGCTGTATTTGAACCTCCAACCCAGTGGGCTGCAGTCCCGCATACAGCCACTACGCCACCAGGCCTCAGCCCCTGGCAATCTGTGAGCATTTCACCCAGGATAGAGACTTCTGATGACATAAGCTGAGGATTATATTTCTCTTTAAAAAGTCCAAAGTACATGAGACAGACATTTGCTATTCATTCTTCTAAGGTACATCTTAGTCCTCCAAGTGACATCTTTACTCCATCACATTTTAAAGAGGCCTTTGCAGCAGATTTATTTAGCCCAGTATGTCATTTGCTTTCCTGAGTGCTACTTCCATGAGCGCTGGTTGTAAATCCAAGTAAGATGAAATCCTTCACAACCTGGATCTTGTCTCGGTTTGTCATGTTAAAATGAACTTCTTGTTGTTAGGTATCATTGAGTCTCTTCTGATTCATCGCAACTCCACGTTCAACAGAGCAAAACACAGCCCCGTCCTGTGCCGTCCTCACAGTCGTTCTTACGTCTGAGACTGTTGTTGCAGCCACTGTGTCCGTCCATCGCCTTCGTCTTCCTCATATCGCTGCCCCTCTACCAAGTGTGATGTTCTTTTCCAAGGACTAGTCTCTTCTGATAACATGTCTAAAGAACATGAGCTCAAGTCTTGCCCTCCTCACTTCTAAAACTATTCTTCCTGTCTTTTAAGACAGATTTGTTGGTTCTTTTGGCAGTCCATGGTACTTTAAATATTCTTCACCGGCACCATAATTCAAAGGCCCAAATTCTTCTGCTGTCTTCCGTATTCAGTTTCCAACTTCCACATTCATTTGAGACGATTGAAAATACCATGGCACACCTTTATCCTCAAAGTATCATCCTCACTTTCGAACACTTTAAAGAAGCCTTGTGCATCAGGTGTGTGTGTGTAGTGAACATAAGCACTTCATAAGAAATATAATTAATTAGTATCTAAGCATGGATTTTTTTCTTTTGCCCATAATCAAATATCACAATGGAAATGAGATTGTTGACTTGTGTATTAACCATAAGTTGATGTGATAAGTTGATGTGTTTCTTGTTTTGACTTGTGAGTTGAGTGAACGTGTACATATTAATTGGGTTTTCCATTCAACATTGTGCACTTTTTTTTCATGACATTAAGTCAATGTCTACAATGTAACTGTATCCCTCTTCCTGCTTCCTCCCTGTGCTTACCGTTTCCTTTCCTCTTGACTCTGTGTGTGTGTGGGGGGGGGGGGGCATCAATGCCTCTGGTGGTTGTGGGTGCTACCCAGTGCTCCTCCTGAGAGCCGCCTCTGGATTTGAACCACCAAGCCCGTGGGCCACAGTCCCACACTCAACCACTTACGCCATCGGGGCTCAGCCCTCCTCTTGGCTCTTAACCCTCCTGTCTTTTGAGCATTAGCCCTGAGCAAATACTGTCCTTTTGATCTTGTATGATTGATTGATCAAAGGAGTGTGTATCTTTCTTACAAACTTGACTTTTGTTTGCCTTAGCTGAAAGTTGAGCCAGACAAGTTGATTTCTTCTCCTGCACAGTCTGTCAGCCTTGGTGGCATAGTGATTACAAACTGAGCTGCCAAATGCAAGGTCTAAGTAGTTCAGAACCACCAGCCAGTGGGTCCTTGGGAGAAAGGTGGAATTTTCTACTGTAGTCACAGTCCTAGAAGTGCACAAGAACAGTTCTACCCGTCCCATTAAAGTCACTGTGAGCTAGCATCAACTTGATGGCAGTGGTTTTTTTGTGTTTGTAAAGTATATTCCAAGTAGGAAGATATACTTTGAAAATGACAAAAAAAAAAAAAAGAAAGAAAGAAAATGAAAAGAAAGAGAAAATGATGATGGCAGCATACAAATGTGCTTGACACGGATGAATGTATGTATATATGGATTGTGATAAGAGTTATACGAGCCCCCCCAAAAAACGATTTTTTTTAATGATAATGGAAGCATATTTACAAATGTACTTGACACAATGGAAGAATGTGTGGATTGTGATCAGAGATGTAAGAATCCCCAATAAAGGTAAGTATTTTTTTTAATGAATTAGCCATTTATAAACTGCTAATTTCTTTGAAGCATTTTTGAGGCATTTCTTTGAAGCACAACACTCTTTTTTGGGGGGGGCATCACTGCTCTCCGGTGGTGGGAGTAGGAGGCCCAGCCCCACTGCTGGAATTGAACCTCCGTCCCAGTGGGCCGCAGTCCCGTGCACAACCACTACGCCACCAGGGCTCAGCCCCGAAGCACAACACTCTTTGTAAACAGTTATTGATTTCACCATTCTTCCACCAAATTTGACCATAGCCCAAGTTTAAGGTTTGTCCTTGCTTCTCCTTCAGCAAAATTCATGTTGCTCTCTTAGAGGTTTCTTTTCAAACCAATGTCTTATCTTTATTCTTCTTAGTGCCTCAAACCAGATCCTACTCAGCCATATTATAACAAATTAGTTCGAGTTTAGTAAATTTCTTTAATCAATGCATAATTTTTCTAAACACACATGTTCATAAACTTATTGAAGAGCCCTCATGTATATTCTACATATGCTCTTTAAGAAAACTTAGTGGTTGCGCTATTTCTTTTGAAAAAAGTGGTGGGGAACTCCTGTTGGGGCCGTCACAGCACCTTTGTCGGTGCGCCCCGCCACTGCAGGTGGCTCACCCTCCGTGTATCACCCTCCGTGGGAGCGTTCACATTGTGGCCAACTTCTTCTCATTGGCATTGACAGCATTTTTATATATAGCCATGTGAAGCAATCACTCGAGTGCAAAAATATGGACTCGGCATCTGAATACTGATCCTGAACTCATAAAATAACTCAATAATGTGGTGGAGCAGCTAAAAGATTGGCTGTACAAATGTTCAGTTCAGAAGCTGGTGCTGGTCATCTCAAATAGTGAAAGTGGTGAGGTCCAGGAAAGATGGCAGTTTGATATTGAGTGTGACACGACTGCCAACAATGACAATTTCAGACAGCTCTTTCAGATGAAATTTGTTCAGCAATAAGAAACCAGACCTAAGCCACAGTATGATTTTTTGCCACCGTGGAAGTTTTTTTTCAGTTAAGCTACTGTTTTATACAGATAAAGATTTGGTTGTAGCTGAAAAATGGGAAGGATCAGGACCGCGGTTCTATCTCAGTTCTGAGGAAGTTAGTCTTTATTCATTCACCACTACAATCCATAAAGTAAATTGCTCAGTGGCCTACAAAATCCCTTTCAATGACTGAGGGATGAGATGAGAAAAATAATGTGTTTGTAAATCTCAAATGTGTTTTCCTAAAACTAAATCAACTACAAGTTCATATGTTTAATTTCATTGGTTGATTTTGAAGATGGGGAAAACATTACACACCCCTGAATTATTGGGATTTTTTTTGCCTGCATAACATTACATGGAGTTGGCATCCTGAATTAAAGGAGATCATGCTCTTCTCTTGTTAGTGTGCCTAGATAAATAGTGCAAAAGAACATTGCGCATTGTTCTAGAGGGGCGTCGCAGATTTCATCAGCTTTGTAATGTCAATTTCTCTAAAGGTGTTAAGCGTACTTGGGAAAACCTTTACTATGAAGCTAAAAAGGTCTTCCTGTGTCAGACATTTGAGTCAGAATATAAGTAGAATGATGTTCAAAATTACAGCAAGAAAAATGAATGTTCAGAATCTTTGTTTAGATCTTGAAAATAACATATAATCTGTGAATAATGAAAAATAAGGATCTTCAACATTTACTTAGATGTATAATTCCTATGTTGAAAGCATTTCCAATTATTTTATCTTAGTTTATATAACTTATACCTATGAAACTATTGATGTTTCTACTGCTTAATTTTCTGTGGTAGAGAACTCTTTTAAAGTGTTTTTATATTTGATAAAATGGAGCTTTAAATGACAGTGAAATTAAGTTAAATTTGTGTCTTTTAAAAAAAAAGACTAAAAAAAAAAAAAAACTAAGAAATGCATGATCACATAAACATCAGTCCAGCCTTCCAAACATAATACCAATCTTGTGATTAGACATTTAACGTGCTCGCTTTCTTCTCCTAGTTCCCATTCTGTGATGGAGCTCACACAAAACACAATGAAGAGACTGGAGACAACGTGGGACCTCTGATCATCAAGAAAAAAGAAACTTAAAGGCCAATCCTGACACTGCAAACTAGCCTGTCCTAATATGACCTAGTTATTTAATTAGAATGATGACCACTTCTAATTCACAGCCCCTGGGTTCCACGTGTGGTACACATTGCAAACTACGGCTTTTACATTCACGGCATTTGCCTTACTTGTTAAAACATCGTGGTGCACATTTATTTAATCAGAAAAGGAAAAAAAAACAATCTCTTGACCTGTGGGTTATTTCAGTCTTTTAAGGATCTGTTTCTTTGAATTCAAAATAATGATGATAACTGAATGTAGTTGTATGTTGAAGTTAACATTAAATTATTCTCAAAATCATATATTTGCAGACTATCCCTGTAAGTTTGAAGGCAAAATCACCTCTTCATATTACCTCATTAATAAAGGCAGTTAAGGGTTGTTGCTAAGCAGCCTGTCATTGGGTTGACTCCAGTTTCTGGGGATCCAATGTGACAGAGTAGAACTGCTGCACAGCGTTTCCGAGGCTGGACTCCTCACCGGCCTGGTCCCTTCCCTTCACAGCTGTTTTCCGGGTCCATTCAAGGGCCAATAGTGGAGACTTAGATTGAAGGACTATTGGATTTTAAATCTTCCTAAATGATATCTTAAATACAGTGTTGTGGGACTCTAGCGAGAAGAGCAGCAAATGATTTAACTGGGGAAATTGGAGGAGATCCTGAAGTCAGGTTTGTTAAGTACAAAGCTACAATTTCATGACAAGTAGTCATGTTTCAGCTTACTAAAATCTAGTTATATTGGAAATCACAAGATCAATTAAGTTGGCCATCAACATTCATGTGTTATCACTAATTTTTTTTCTTTTTTTGGGGGGGGGGCATCACTGCCCTCAGATGGTGGGAGTAGGAGGCCCAGCCTTTGCTCCGTGGAGCTGGAATCGAACCTCCATCCCAGTGGGCCGCAGTCCCGCGCACAACCACTACGCCACCGGGGCTCAGCCCCACTGATTTTTATAGAATATTCTTTTGTTTATTATAGTATTTGTATAGATAAAGTTAATACCAAAATTTTATATAATTTTCATAACCTTTGTGATTTACATTTGGACATGTCCTTACAGAATACCTTAAGCATGAAATCTAAAATACAGCACATTTTGCTATTTGATTCTTAGGATAAATTCCCTTTCCCCTCCCCCCACCTAAAAAGAAAAAAATGTAAGTTTGAATGGGTCTGCAAGAGAGAGCATCAGACTTTTAAAGGTTAATTGTTTAAAGGGGAGAAAATATAAAGGATAAACAAATTGTTTTAAAGGAAAAAGATGAATTTTAAATGTGTTAGTCATTTTTATAGTTACCAAAAAAACCCCACAAAAACCTAGAACCACATAGCCATGGTATCCAGAACATCTTAGGACTGGTACAATAGAGATACAAACCAATGAAAAATAATTGAGAATCCAGAAGTAAATCTATCCCCACAAGGACAGCTGATCTGTGGCAAAGGGCCAAAGCACATAAGATGGGAAGAAAAGTCTAACAAATGGTGCTGGCAAATAACAGTGAGATATCACCCACTTTAATAACAAAGTACACTGACAGGACACACAACATTCCTCTAGTTCTTTAATGCTTCTTTCACTCCCCCACTATCATGACCCCAGTTCTACCTTCCATATCTGATGAGACCAGAATATGTATGCTGGTACAGATAAGACCTCTCAACACAAGGAATTTAGGACAAATAAACCTCATGAACAGTA
Source organism: Nesogale talazaci (assembly GCA_004026705.1). NCBI lineage: Eukaryota > Metazoa > Chordata > Mammalia > Afrosoricida > Tenrecidae > Nesogale > Nesogale talazaci. Next base: position 10,764 of record PVJH01038523.1, on the reverse strand, counting down.
ATGGCAGTTACCCTAAGGGTAGTGGGAAGGAAGGGAGAATCAATCTCAATGATTTATGTATTGTTACCTGAAGGGGTAAAGGCAAAATATGGGTGAAGGTAGATAGTGTAAGATATGAAGCTGTCCTTGTGGGGATAGATATGAAGGTAGATGGTGTAAGACATGAAAATTATCATTTATCAAGGGTGAGGGAAGGAAGGGAAAATGAGCTGATAACGGCTCTATCACAAAAAAAATGTTTTGAAAATGTAACATACAAATGTGGTTGATACAATTGATGTATGAATGGTTATAAGAGCTGTAAAGCCCCCAGTAAAATGATTTATTAAAGAAAAACATACTTGGAGAGTATAGAGAGCTGCAGCCCTCATCTACTGATGGCAAGACTAAAACTGCAACCACTGAAAAGCAGTCTGCGCATCCTCAAAAAGTTGGGAATAAAGACATAGCCCTCTGCCTGCTCTATATCCTAAAGAGAGAAGATCTTAAAAGAGATAAGAGCTACTGCACAAATAGATTTTTGCAACACTATTCGTAGTAGCAAAAATGTGGAAAGAATTTAAACACATTAGTAGGTTAGAAAGTGGACAAATCAAGTACATTCAGGGGAGCACGATGCAAGAGTAGCAATGAATGTGAAAAACACCTCAACAGGGATGAAGCTGGAGGACGTTCTGATGAGTGAGATGAGTCCATCACAAAAAGATACATCCTGTACAAGACTATTAGAAAATGCGAGAGGGGGTTGTCACACTATAGCACAGTATTTGGGGGTTACCAGATGTGGGGAGGGGGGAAGACAGGTGCTAATGTGTGAAGGTGAAGGCAAGTCACATGACTGTCCTGGGAGATATGCAAAGTAACACAGGCAAGCACATGTACAACCCTGCAATGGTGTCTGAGTTGATGCTGACATAGGTATGGAAGGGAAAGTGGTAGTCTACCTGTGAGTATATACATTTCACGGGGTATTTGTATATGGGTGTGTATTTTTGCTGCAAATCTATCCGTGAATGTGGTAATGCATACAGGGACAAACTTAAAAATACTTCTTAGACATAAGCAAACTCCTACAAGGAATGAGTCATTGGGGACAGGACCATAGGCCGGGAGAGCACCAAGGTCAATTGACATACTTTGTTCAGGGAGGGCCTTGCGGGCAAACTGACTGCACAATGGCTGGGTGGTGGACGTCTGTGGGGTAATAGCCCCCCCCCGCCCCCCCAATCGAATGGGTCCAGGAAGTGGATGTGTAATTGAGGGGTAAAACTAAAGAGACATCAGATAAGATAAAGCATGTGATGGCTCACTTCCAGGACCGTCATGACTTCAGCAGCCAGATTCGTGCAGAGAGAATGTTTCCAACCACAGTTTATATAGACTCAGAGGGAGCACAAGCCCCCTATCTGCAGGTAACCACCTAAGTGACAGCAAGTGGCTGTACCCTAAGCATGCAAGGCGAGGACGAGCTACGGGTACGCACGCACTAAGAGGGGAGGCACTAGAGGCGGACACGTGACACGCCACGAAACAAGATAGGTAGATCGAGTCAAGATGGCTGCCTAGCCTGGGTCGTGCCTGAATTGGTGTGATCGTAGGTGTCTGGGCTCTCCTTCAGGGGAATCATCCATGATCTTTATAAGAAGGGAGTGGGCTCTTAGGGTGGGACTGACAATAGGTTCTGATCGCCCTAGATGACAGATGACCTCCAAGCGTTTGGTTTGACCCTTGGTTAGCAAACAGCACCTTAGGTTTGGTGGCTATTACGGAGGGGCAACCCGGGGAATGACGTTTCTGCTTCCCACAGACGTCAGAGTTGTAGGACTTAAAGCCGTCTACTTCCCCAAGGGTTGAGTCAGCGGCTGTACGACCTGGACGCGGATGGTGCAGTAAGGCATAGGCCACAAAGAGGAGCCGCAACTTGCAGAACTGCAGCATTTCCTTAACTGATGTGCAGATGTAATCACTGACACTGTGGCAGCATCCTGTGGAGGGCAGCCTGCTCAAGCCAGCGGAAGTTGGGGAGTCTCTGCATGGGGCGCCCAAGGAGTCCACGGTGTCAGTGTTGATAACATCACAGACATCCTAGTTCTGTTCCATGAACCATGGTCTCTGAGCTGAAGTAGCCATGCCACACATGAGCTTCTTAAAAATTGGAATGACAGCCTCATCCGTTTCTCACAGGACCACAACCGCCCTTCCCACAGGGGCCTCCAGCCCGTCCCTGAGCATGAGCACCTCGTGGAGGTTGAGGTATCTGCAGAGAGACAGCTTGGAAATCATCTCCCTGGAGGAGAACTCACCCCTCTGGGTGACCAAATGACTGCCAGGCCTCAGCAAATTACTGTAGGTCTCACTGCAGAAGACGTCCAGGCCGTCCCGATACTGTGAGTGCTGAGGGTGCCACAGCGGCTTCCTCGGCAGGGAGTAGCCCTGGCCAGACCCCGAGCTGCTGGTCCCGGAACCAGCCCTCCCTCATGATGGCTGTGAGGCCACAATCGAAACAGTTCTTAGTGACTGGACACTACTTACACAAACCAGAGTGCTGGGTACCAGGACAAAACTTTCAATAGCACTCATTCAGAGGTAGAATCATGTCTATCAGATTAATACATGTCATAATAATGCAAAGGGACATTAAAGTATGATAGATCCATGCCTCCATTCATTGGGCATCCAAAAGCAAGAAATCCAGACCCAAGTCCAACACACCAAGTCCATAATCTTGGTACAGCAGTCATCTGCTTCTCTCACCAGGGAAGTTCAGCCCTAAGACCAAGGGAACACGCCGGTTTCCCTAAATCTGCTGCAGGTGAGTTTGGGGTCAAACCCAATACTTTAGAGGGGTTTCCACACCGAGCCCTTCTGGTGGGACCTATGAAGAATGTTATGCACCTTAAATGGGCAGACCCTAAATTCCCAGGAATCTGTAACACATGCCCCGGGTCACCAAGTGCTGGCAGAAACTAGGCCAAACATATCCATTTAGCAACATAGTACTGGGCATATTCTGCCGTTGGTTCTGTACAAATATTTTTAAGCTTTCTTCCCTATGAGAGATTGCTCCACATGTTACCCACCAACAGAAACACAATCATCATGTCCAAGATTACATACCTGAGATTACACGCTCTGCTCTTCCCATCTTGACTTGAATTCCAGTAAGTTTCACTTTTAATTCTAGCAGGAGTTTTAGGAAATGTTAACATAGGTTCCTTCTCATTCTTACAATTCCTCAGCCTGGATTATTCCAATCGGTAGTCTGCTTTGTAGCTGTCACGCACACCTTTTCTCTATTCACCTCCTCATCTGTGCCTAAGACCACTTTGATTACCCTCCTTTGTCCTTAGCATGATTTCTCTTAGGATCCATGGTACTGAAGCTAAACCACGGATGCGCGCTTGCTGGAGTCTGCTTCCTCTTTGACCCTTACCGCCACCTAGTGGAAGTCTCTGATAAGGACATGATTAACTATCAAGTTTTGAGAAGTTTTCTTTCCAATGTCATTAAGTGTGCATACTTAATTTCCTAATCGGAAAGTACTTTATGAACCCCCCAATTTTTTCCATGTGTGAGAGAGTTTGTAGTTCTTGCCTAATTTATGTTAAACTGCAGAGAGTGTAGCGTCCTCTGTTTTGAGCTTTACGGTACTCCGAGGACCCAGTCAAACCCAAACCCTTTACTGTCAAGACAATTCCAATACATACGAAAGAGTAGAACTGACCCAGGGGTTTCCGAGACGCGTATTTGAGGAAGCATATGGCCATGTGTGTCCCTCACAGAGTCTCTATGGTGCGTTCAAAACACCAATCTTTCAGTCTGCCACCGTACATCTAAACATTGTGGTTCAGGGGTTGTACAAGAAGCTAACAAGTGCTGAAAATAGATTTGTTTTAATTAATCTAAAAAAACAAATATAATTTTAAAAGGTTAGCATTCTAATTTTCAATGTCAATTTGTCTGATTGCCCTCAAACATTATTAATTTTTTATTTTAATTTGTCCCAGCAATATATACAGTGGTCTCAATTTTTGCACTTGCCTTTAAGGAAAATTTGCTATCTTATTTTTTTAAAAACTATCCATAACTTGGCCTGTGTAATCAGCACTTAATCCAAGACAAGCAAATTGGTCTTGGAAAAAGTACAGTAAAGCCTCCTACTCCCACCACCAGAGGGCAGTGATGCCTAAAAAAAAGAAAAAAAAGTACAGTAAGAATGCTCCTTCGGGCTGAGCCCCGGTGGTGTAGTGGTTGTGCGCGGGACTGCGGCCCACTGGGATGGAGGTTCGATTCCGGCTCCCAGGAGCAAAGGCTGGGACTCCTACTCCCACCACCTGAGGGCAGTGATGCCTAAAATTTAAAAAAAAAAAAAAAAGAATGCTCCTTCAACGTGAAGCTGTTAAGGCTTTGTGTCACATACTTGGGGCATACTATCTGGACAGACCAGTCCCTGGAAATAGCATCAAGGGAGTAAAGTACTCACTCACTGCTATTGAGATGTTTCCAATTCACACTCTGCCCATCAGAACAGATTAAATGCCCTGTGGGTTTTTGAAACCTGTGGGTGTTCAATCTTGAGGCTTCAAGGCTATCTATCTTCATAGGGTGTAGAAAGCCACTTCTTTTTCCCAAGAACAGCTAGTGGATTTGAACTGCTGAACTTAAGGGTCATAAAAAAAAGTGGAAGATCCTCAACAAAATGTATTGACACAATGATGTAGATAAGAGAAGAGATGCAACTGTTATGAAAAAGACTGTCTCGCCATCACTGGAAAGGACTTTCTCAGGAAAATTTGGGCCCACTTGGCTCATCTAAAATAATCTCCTCTCAAGGTCTCTAACTTTTCTCAGCTGAGAAGACCTAATAATTGCCTTTGTTCCTCAGGGACAGTTTAGAGTATTGAAACAAACGTGGGCTTCTAAATCTCATGGAAATGCAAATCCCTGCCCTGTCATCAAACAGATTAAACTTTGAAGGATGCATCCTCTCTTGACTTTTTAACCAGGTAAAACAAAGATAGTATCTACTTTGTTAGGGCTAGAAATAATGAGTTGACATATCTGATGCCTAATAAGAACTAGCTTTACTTTATTGCCCTAAAATCATGTCCCATGCTGAAAGTATTCAGGAGATTCATTTTTTTCTGTATTTTTGTTTTTTGTTTTGGGGGCATCACTGCCCTCTGGTGGTGGGAGTGAGATTCATTTTTTTCTATACCCAAAGAATATAGTGAAATGATTGGACACTGGCAAACTTATTTTGTTAGCATTCCCAAGACAGTTTTTTAAAAAGGTCCCTTAATTTTCTACATACGAGAGAAAACTATAGTATGTAAACTTGGAATAATTATGGAGCATTTACAGTTTGCCAGACTTCAAACAGCAATTCAGAAAAAATCACTGTCCTAATGGAATTCCCTCCCATTCCAAATAGGGAGAAATTTATTACAAGTAATTGAGCAATGATGCTAGAGGGATGTGGTGGGAGACAAAATGAAGCTTTAAGAGCAAAAGGGGCATAAAGCCAAAGTCAATCGAAGGTCAGGGTAATAAGAACTGAAGAATGAGTAAGGTTTTGACAACAGAGACAGGAAGGTGAGTTTCTAGTGAGGAAACCAGGTCAGAGTAATCTACTTTGCCTTCTCCTGGAAAGATGAGCCTTCTGTTACCATAAAGAAGCAGAGTTCAATGATGAGAGTGGTGATACTGGGAAGGTGGGGTCTAAAGGGGGAACCAGTTACAATGATCTACATATAACTTCTTCTCTGGGGGGTGGGCAACAGAAATGTGGGTAAAGGGAGACATTGGACAGTGTGAAATATGATAAAATAATAGTTTATAAATTTTCAAGGGTTCCTGAGGGAGGGGAAGCTGGGAGGGAGGAAAACAATGGGGAGCTGATACCAAGGGCTCAAGTAGAAATCAAATGTTTTGAGAATAATGGCAACAAATGTACAAATGTGCTTGACACAATGGATGGATGTATAGATTATGATGAGTTGCACAAGCCCCCAATAAAATGATTTTTAAAATGATAATTTAAACTCTGAAAAAAAAAAGCAGAAGAAGCAGTGTCTTGGAAATCTACAGGGACAATTTTACCCTGTCTTATAGGTTCGCTGAGTCAGAATCGACTTGATGGCAGCGAGTGTTTGGGATGGCCCTGATTGGCCCTAACACTTGCATTTCTGTTGTGCATCTTCCTGTGCAAGACAAATCAAGACCAATATCCACCCCCCTAAATTTCAATATGCAAAATGCAATCTGGTTGTCATTCTTCACAGTTTGAAGAAGCTAGTTTTTGTTGTCTTAGTCAAAACTCAGAAGTTTTTATACTCAACCCATTTCCTCAGAGAAGCCAAACATTTAAATCAATGTTATATATGGATCATCATCATTGCCTTATAACAACCTAAGCTATTTGGAAATGTGTCCTGTTCTGGTACAGTAGTGTTGTTTTAAATTGTGCTATACCATAAGGCACTTTGGAAGACAAATGCTAAATAGGGTTCAAGCACAACTATTATTAATATTCACTGCCCGTTGCATCTGGGTCCTAACCAATCAATGAGCTAAAAAGGGACCCTGCTTCTTCCACTTAGCTATGTTCCCTTGCATGACTCTTTTGTCTTTTTGGAGCCCCTCTGAAACAGGGAAAGGAGTATATTGCCTATATCACTCAGCCATCATGAAAATTAAATTCATAGGAAACACTTTCTACTGTGCTCAAACACCTGCTTGTTGTTGTTGTTGTTGTTGTTGTTGTTGGATACTGTAAAGTCGGTTCTGACTCAGAGTGACCCCATGTACAGCAGAATGAATCATTGCCCTGAGTTCACAATTGTAAGTTCGAACCCACTGAGCATTGCATGCACTATCTCCTTACATCTCACTGAGGGCTTCTTCCTTTTCCACTGACCCTCCACTAAACCCAGGGATGGTGTCTTAGTGGGTTATGTATTAGGCTGCTGACTTAAAGTAGTTCAAAACCCTTAGCTTCTCAATGGGAGGAAGATGAAGATGTCTATTTTCTTTAATTATATTTTAAAAATCATTTTATTTGGGGCTCTTACCACTCTTATCACAATCAACCCATACATCCATTGTATGCAAAGCACATTTGCACATTTGTTGCCATCATCATTCTCAAAACATTTTCTTTGCTACTTAAGTCCTTAGTATTAGTTCTTCATATTCCCCTCCCTCCCCACTCCCCACTCCTTCATGAAATCTTGATAATTTATAAAATATTATTATTTTGTCATATTGTACACTCTCTGATATCTCCCATCACCCACTTCCCTTTTGTCTGTACCCCAGGGAGGAGGTTATATGTAGATCCTTGTAATTGGCTCCCCCTTTCTACTCCACCTTCCCTCTATACTCCCAGTATCGCCACTCTCACCATTGGTCCTGAAGGGATCATCTGTCCTAGATTCACCAGGTTTCCAGCTCCTATCTGTACCAGTGTGCATCCCCTAGTCTAGTCGAATTTGTAAGGCAGAATTGGAATCATAATAGTGCAGGGGAGGAAGCATTTAAGAACTAGAAGAAAATTGCATGTTTCATTGTTGCTATACTGTACCTTGACTGGCTCATATCCCCATGACCCTTCTTAAGGGGATGTTGCTTCCCCTACAGATGGGTTTTGGGTCCCCAATCTGCACCCTCCTCATTTATAATGATATAATTTTTAGTTCTTTGGTGCCTGATACCTGATCCCTTCAACACCTAATGGTGTTGAACACACCATTCTTCAACACACAGGCTGGTGTGCTTCTTCCATATAGGCTTTGTTGCTTTCCAGCTAGATGGCTGCTTGCTTATCTTCAAGCCTTTAAGACCCCAGATGCTATATCTTTTGATAGCTGGGCCCCATCAGCTTTCTTCACCACCTTTGTTTATGCACATATTTGTCTTCAGCAATCATATCAGGAAGGTGGACACACAATGATATGATTTTTAGTTCTTTGATAACTGAGCCCTTAAGAGGACGTCTATTTTCATAAAGATTTACAGCCTCAGACTCACAAGGGTCTACTGGGTTGTTATAAATTGGGCTCCACTCAGTGGTAATGAGTCTACATTATCAGACATGATGCTCTTCTCCAGGAATGAGCCTCTCCTGGTAATATGATCAAGTGTGTGAAATAAATGAAATCTTACCATCCTTACTTCCAAGGAGCATTCTGGCTGTACAACCTTAAAGACATATTAGTTTGTTCTCCTAAGAGTTACAGCTACTTTCTTTAATTTTTTGGTTTTTTTTTTTGTTTTTTGAGAATCACTGCCCTCTGGTGGGAGTAGGAGGCCCAGCCTTGCTCCCGGAGAGCTGCTGCTGGATTTGAACTGCCAAGCCAGTGGGTTGCAGTCCAGCCCACAACCAGTACACCACCAGGGCTCAGCCGCACAGCTACTTTCAATATTCTTCATGTTAAACATTGTAATTCAAGTACTTCAGTTTTTCTTCAGTCTTCCTTGTTCATTGTTCAGCTTTTGTGTGCTTTTGAAACAATTGAAAGCACCCTCGGGTCAGGCACACTTTAGTTCTCACAGTGATACCTTTGCTCTTTAATGTTTGAAATCAGTCTGTGCAGCAGATTGACCCAAAGCAAGTTCTCCTGGGATTTCTTGACTACTTCAGACTTCTCTCCCTTTATCACGATGTTGTCTGTTGGGCTAGCTGTGAGGAGTTCGGTTTTTTTTGCCTTGAGTTCCAATCCATATTGAAAGTTGGTAAATAGTTTAGGTATTCATTATTATTCTTTTTTGTTCAGCTGATTACCTGAAGATCAGAATTCTGCTACTTTTTACTACTGTACAATCAAGAACATTTTAATTCAAATAAGCCATCATCCTGATTGGAAACTATAATTTGGTAAGAACTCTAGCCAGCTGTGTTAGTCTGAGTAAACTAGGAAAACAAATCCTTAGAAATTTACATATATAAAAGAGAGTTTTATATGAAGAGTAAGTGTACATTAAGAAAGCACCCCAACCCAGTGCTTTCCAATCCTTTAAGTTCAACATTTGTGCATATGTCTGACACTGATCTACAAAACCCTCCTCAGTCTCACAAAACACACACAATAACGCCGACTGCAGGAGGAAAGGCCAATCAGTGAGCATCTCAGAGCTGGCAGGGGTCTTCACTCAGCTGCTTCAGCACCTAGGGCTGAATAGATCAATGTGGCTTCTCCACAGAGATGTCTTGCAGGAAGTGAGCCTTGCCAGCTGAAGCAGGGAACTGGCTAAGGCAGCTACACCCTGATTCGACCTTCGGAAAGCAAGAGACCCGAGAACTCGAAAGGCGAGGCTCACTGAGTCATTCATCTCTCCGCCCTTCAATTGATCCCACATGTGATTATCGGCCAGGTTGGCACAATAAGCTTTAACTTTGTTAGTTTAGGTATAAAGTAACTTGGATTGTTATACCAGATCCAACACTATTGCAAGACCCAAAATAAACCAGAAGACAACAGTATAAACAGATTATACAAAAGTAAAGCTCAGAAAGATTAAACTGAGATAAATAAACCCACACATTGCAACATCTTCTCCTTCCCGTATTGTCTATTATATTCCTTCGTTAAGTGTTATGTAGGAAACGCAAGGCTCTGGAGTTTCCCCTGCACTTGTTACCTCACCCACCAGGGGGAGTCCTGGCACATCTTTCTTAGACAAAAGTACTGGGATGGGATGTAAAAGTTTCTTATTAATACATCTTAAACTATACCGGATTTGAAATTTTACTCATCACATGCAGAGTTTCTTCAAGCCACTATCCTACCATCAAAGCAACAATGACTACCAGTTACCCTGAAGGACAGGGTAGATATTTCAGATATTCCCTTGTCATAGTGCCAGCACAATATCACAGTTATCACATTCCCGTGGCCACAGAGTGACATATAATTTATATATACCTATATGTATATAAAAGAAAATGTCTGCCTTGAACATTACCCTCTCTTCAGAACTATTTATGCAGATCAAAGTGAAAAGAGCAACTTGAAAGGTTAGACGGAAACCTCCGAGGGCAGTGGACTTCGGTAAATGGGGGAAGGACAACTCAGAAAAGGCAAGTGAGCATGAACACACCAGTCAAAGCCCGTGTCGGTGTTGCTGGAGTTGAATTGGTGCATGTTTTGCTGTGGGCTCATGGGAGCAATCTTTGGCATTGCTGTTTGAGCTTTTCATGTAAAAAATTGGTCTCCAGTTTGTTTAGTATAAAAGCTATTTAATCTTGTTTAGTATAAATATATTGTTATTCCTTAAGTGATTCCTTATGCACAAATCAAAAACCTCTGAAAATGGGGAAATGCCATTTCATTTGGAAGTTTCACTCATGTAATCCCTAAGAACCAACTCATTTTGAAACTAATTTCAGGACCATAAACTCTTTGTATAGAATTCGGATCTATTTTTTCCCCTCTGAGACTTTACTAGTTTTCTTTCTCCATTCTAGTGTTACATAAATGACACTAGAAATCCCTTTGCTCCTCCCACCTCCTTGGCCTCTATTAGATTTATCTTCCTACTTATCTTCTCTTCCATACTTCATATCTTACAAGGTGAAGATACTAGGGCATTTCCATTTCTTCTCTTACAAGTACATTCCCACTCCCTTTTTTCACTTTTAATTATTTACTCTTAAATTTTTCATGGTGAATTAGGTGATGGTTTACAAAACAAATCATCAGTCCATATATAATCCATATATCATTCAACATTTCATATATAATTTGTTTCCTGATCCCTCCA
>PVJH01038522.1:0-17100 GCA_004026705.1 Nesogale talazaci | reverse complement strand
GCAGAACCCTCACATCCCACATGGGTGATCCCGGCTGCATGCCCCGGGCAGTGCATCTCCTGGCTCTCCACCACCTGCCCGTCCACCAGCAGAGGCTGGCCTATTCCTGGGATGTCTTACCTGTTTCACTGCATCTCCCACACTGCACGGGGTGCGGAAGAAAGGCCTGGTGATCCATGCCCCCAGATGGGCCAGTGCAGGCCTATCGGGCCACCACAGTCCCACCTACACCCATTGTGGGTCTGGGGCTGGAGGGGGTTGGGTTGCAGAGGAGGTCCCGGGAGCCGATGTGGGTGGGGTCAGTGTGCTGGCAGCTGACACCGATGACATGACATACTTAGCACGGAGGCCAGAGTGACCGCACTCTCCTGGCATTTGGGGTGGGACCCTTGATGATAAAATGCAGGGAAGCCTGAGGAAATCGTGGCTTTCTTGGGCCTGGCAGTCAGTCCTCACTTGCCACAGCTTGTCAATAGCCCATCCCCCGTGAAGACCAGGGCCTTTCCTGCTCCGGTCCCTCGTGTGAGAAGGCAGGATGCTGTCCTAGCATGAAGGGGGAGCACGTGGCCAGCAGAGTCACTGTGGGGCTGACCGCTCTCTGGAGTCCTGGACCTGCATTCTGGAGTACCCGGGAAGGGCAGGTGGCCACTGGACTGGGTCCTAACTAGCAGGTTGGATGTTCAAGCCCACACAGAGAAAGGATTCCAGACCTTTGCCCGGTAAAACTAGCCCTTGTAAACACTGAGGAGCGTGGCTGCTAACCATGAGGCCGGCTGTTTGAAACCACAGCAGCTCCCAGAGAGAACGACGAGGCTCTCGACTCCCGTGAGAGAGGGCAGTCCCCCCCTGTGAGTCGGCCTCCACTCGAAGGCAGCCTTCGGTTTAGCCTGGCTGAGAAGCATCAGTAAAGGCCGAGCCCATTTAGCTATCGGTTCGATCAGCAGAGGTGTGCTGCTGCGCCGACTGTGCTGGGCCTGGTAAAGGGCCCTCAAGGTGGGGAATAACCAAGCTTGGCAGGCGTGGTACTCACAGTTGAGGGGTGGGGGTCATGTGGAAAGGAGACAGGCTGATAGAGATAGAAAATCGAGCGCGGGGCGGGCTGGGGCTAGGGGGTGGCCCCCAGGGGATTCTGACTCGGTGACCTGATGTGTCAGGACCGTGCCCTGGGCCTTTCTGAAGGTCACCGGTTCTTTCTGTGGACGCACCTGGGGATGAATTTGGCCCGCCCAGGACACTTCCCTGTTTGTGAGCACCCCAGGCCTCCAGAGACCCAGGCAGCTCCAGGGCAGAGCTGACAGTGGATAAGTGCTGTGAAGAAAGCCAGCCTCAGGGGGCAGTAAGAGATGGGGGTAGGGCGCCTGGTCTCTGGGGCACCCTGTCTCCCACGGCACTCTCTGCTTTCCATCTGCATTCTAGGATTCGTGGCACTGGCCACCCAGAATGCACAGCGATGCTCATGGTTTCAGGGCGTCCCAGGGGCGTCAACGGGCCATAATCTAGGGGAGACGTGCGGTCAGACCGCTGTTTGGTCAGGAAAGCTTCTTGTCTCCCGTGCGCACAGACCTTTCTCTGGCCCTCAGCCTCCTGGCCCGGCCTCTGCCTTGCTCAATGCCACAGAGCTCTTTCAGGGCTGCCAATACATGGCCCAAGGGCAAGCCACTCGGCTCAAGCCAAGTTCTCAGGGTCAGCAGACCCAGGCCCCCCAAGTCAGTGCCCAGCGGCACCCCACTCCACAAGGCAGCACCTGCACAAAAGCAGCCTGCCTTGCTCTAGTGGGCCCCACGGTTCTGCCTCACACTCAGGCTCCTGGATCTGTTGCTGTGGTTCCTTGGGTGGTACGGCTGTCCCCCAGATCGGGGTTCCGTGTCTGAGGACTTGGGGATCCATCTCCCTGGCAGTGAGACCCCTCCCTCCCGCTCCTGAGAGCACTCGTTTCATACCCAGCAGGACGACGATTTCAATCAACCTTGTTCATTCACAATCCGCCACAGCTGCATCCCTGAACCAGGGTCTTCTCCCCCACGTGTCCACCCAGACCCTCAGGAAAAGCAAGGCCATCTGGTGACCGCCACACCAGCCACGGCTCCACGAAGCCACACTCACAGCTACCGAGCTGATGCAGATTCCTGGTGACCCTCCAGGGCGGGCAGAACAACCCCTCGGGTTTCAGAGACTGTACTTTTCAGTGGGGGTGAAAGCCTTGTCTTTCTCCCATGGAGCGGCTGGTGGTTTCAAACTGCTGGCCTTGTGGTTAGCAGCCCAACACATAACTACCACACTATCCGGGCTCCGCCAGGACTGTAGCTAGAAGAGTCATATGGAGTCATTCACTGCACAGCAGGTCAGAGGAGGTGGCCTCACAGCCAGAAATTGGGGGGAGGAGGGGTTGGAGAGGGCTTCTGGGAGAAGGGACAGCACGTGCAAAGGTCCTGTGGTCAGAAAGAGCCTGGAGCATCCCCGGACTTGGGGATGCAAGTTTGTCCAGGGGTGCACTATGGGAGGCACCCAGGGAGCAGAGAAACAAGACACAGCTTCCCCTGGACCCAGCGGGAGGTCCTGTGTCTCCCTCCTGAGAGCAGGCTGTGGGTTCTGGAAGGAGCTCTGAGATCCTGGCATGGAGCCCCTGTGCAGCAGGCCTGGGGGTGGGGTTGGGGTCACACTGTGTGCTCAAGGCAGCAACAAGGCGGGTATGGTCCCTTGGGGAGGGGAGGGCTTCCTGTGGGGTGCTGGGTGCTGATGGTCCACTCAGTTCTCTCCACTCTTGATGCAAAGCACTGTTGTTTGCAGTGAACCAACCAAAACGGCCTCCCCATGCTCCCGGGGGCAGGGAGGGGGGTCATTGGTCACCATTGTCTGGTGCCCAGCATGTGGCAAACCCACACCCAGCATGTCCAGGTGCTGCCAGGGCCCAGCTGTTCTTAAGCGCTGGTTGCGGGTCAGAGACTTGGTGCTCTGCAGGGCTTCCGTGGGCTCGTTTTTAGAAGCAGATCGCCAGGCCTTTCTTCCTAGTTTCGCCGAGTGTGGGCTTTTCAGCAAAATCTGTTCCGCAGCCACACGGCAGCCTTCCCCGACAGGCAGGCGATGGCGCAGGGGTGGGGGTGGGGGGTGCGCATCAGGTCTCCCACCTGGAAGGCACGGGTTCTCCTCCTGAGCAGGAAGGGCAATGTGAGGATTTCAGCAAATCATGTTAAAGATAAGTGCTATATGCACATGCACATAGGCACACGTATGCACATCCACGTATCGAAATTCTTCTACTCTATCATTATGAACATGAAAGTTCAGAATGATACCAGGAGGACATTTGTTATTTAAAGGACAGTATCTTAGACCCACTGGCATCACAGGGACCGGCCCATAGTAACCTGCTCACGCCCGGAGACAGCCCCCTCTTCGCCAGGGGGGAGAACAGGAAGGGAATGGAGTTTTCCATGAGCCTTTGGGGTCTCTTTGTGTAGTTGCTTTAAAGCTTTTCTTTCCCCCGTCCACCTTGGACGGGTCCTCCCCCGGGAATCCTGGCATCATCTTCTCTTCTCGGCGACACCGTGCTCCCTTTCACTCCAAGCCGACTCCTCTCTCCCGCTCACCAGTGGCTCGGCCGAGCCGTGGTGGCTGCAGGTGAGGGCACCGGGGCAGTGGACCCGCCTGGATCCGGGAGCATAAATCTCCCCGCCGGCCTTTGAAATGTCTCCCACTTCCTTTCTCCCGGGGAAGTGGGCTCGGGAAAGGGATGAGCCGACGGGATGGTTCATCTGGGCCTGGTTACTGCAGGCGGGCAGGGATGGCGGGAGACGGCCTGGCATAGGCAGGTCACCCCGGGTTTAGGAACCCCCGCTTTTGAGGAAGACAGATGGGTCTCCGACACACCCACCACCTGGAAGAGATTCGTCACCGGTGACAATCCCCAGAACTCTCCATCGGCCAGGGAGCGGGGGAGGGGTGGGGGCGGGCAGCCTGGCCAGAGAGGTGGTCCCCTGAGAACTGGGGGCTGGCATCCCTTCTGCTGATCACGGGGAGTCGTGTTTTAGGGAAGTACAGCTCACCCTGGCCCCACTCCTTGCCTCCTTGTCTTGAGCTTACCCTCCTCTGGCCCCCTTCCCTCCTCCCATCCTCCCTCCCTCCTTCAAACATGCCCTGCCTGGTTCCTGGAGTTGGTGCCACCCTGAGCTCAGGACAAGCCCATGCCAGACTCCCAGCCATTCCAGCCCCTCCCCACTCCCGGGGACCCCGCAGGATGGGCTCCAGGGCCCCTGTGGGTGTCCGAGTCTGTCACTTGACGGGAGAAGGCCCTGTCTTTCTCCCATGGAATGGCTTCTGTGGAGTGGGGGAGGGGGGGGTCCACTGGCCACAGCCCGCCCTCAGGTCCTGGGCTTCCTGAGGGAAGTCTGCCTGAGTCCACGGAGAGCTCGGACGTCCTTTCCTTCTGGGGGCGCCTCTTCCAGGGGCCTCACATCTTCTGTTGTGATCCACAGGGCTGACATAGGCCGCCAGGCCTTTGTCTGCTGATACCTGCCCACCAGGGGTGACCCTGGGCATGTGTGAAGAACCAGGGGAGGAGAGCCCAGCATGACAGTCCCATGATAATGCCACAGGACAGGATGGAGGCCAGCTACCAGCACTGGCCATTCTGTTCAGAACCACCATGAACTCACACTCCCTGCCCTCGGGTCATTTCCACTCAGAGTGGCCAGGTAGCACAGGGCTGAACTGTCCCCGGGGGTCTCCAAGGCTGTCATGCTTTCCTTAAGCCGACAGCCTCGTCTTTCTCCCACGGAGCGGCTGGTGGCTTTGAACCGCCGGCCTGGGGGTTATCAGCTCAATGTGTAACCAACCCACTGGGTGACCAGGGCTCTTTCTGGAGGGCCACCCTAGGGGCGGTGGCCTTGGCTCTGTGCGTCCCTCTGTCAGACAGCCTCGGGACACAGCTTCCATCGCTCTCTCAAAGTGTGCTGCTGCCCGTCCGTCTGTCTGTCAGCCTCCGGGAGTGCAGCTCTGCTTTCAGAGAACTGGAGCTCAGTTCCACGGGGTCCTGGTGGAGCGCGGGGTGCGGCCTGGGCTGCCAGCCTGGAGCTCAGCCATCGGAAGCCCCCGGTCACCTTTCTGGAGAAAGCTGAGACCTTCTACCCCCGTAAAGAGTGATCGTCTCAGAGAGCCACAGGGGCAGCTCTGCTCCCACCTGTGGGGTCACTCTGCGTCGGCATCCACCCGACCCGGGGCCGGCGAACTCATCCCTCTCAAGAGCGTAAACCACGGATACGTTTTTACAGACAAGTGGCTGTGGTCTGAACAGGATCCTTCAGAGGAGTCATCAAGGAAGCGAGCATACCTCGATTTTCATTTCTGACATTCCTTCAGAGCCGCGTGTGCGTTCCCATGGTGTGCCACCCCGGAGCGTGGCCCTGACCAGAATGCCGTGCTGGGAGCCGGGCACCATCTAGTTCTCTGGGGCTCAGAGGAAGGGGAGGCTCGTGGAGGCTTCTCGCCGGGCTTGCTGTTGCTTTCTTGGACAGCGGCGGAGCTCAGGGCCACTGTGCCACCCGGGCCACGCTGCCGGGTCCCAAGTCTCACCTCTCTCGGGTCCTTGTGTTCCGTGTGAGGGAGATAACCCAGGTGCACGGCCTCAGGTGTGTTGAGAAAGGACCCCACACACGGCAAGAACCGTGCAAGGTTTCTCTCTGACATCAGGGGAGAGAGACGGGACTATCAACTCCCACACAGGGGCACAGTCTCTGACACCCACCGGGGCCGTCCCTCAGTGAGGGACCCAGTCGTGAACTGGGTAAAGACACGTTGGGAGCTCCGAGAACTTCCAAGTCGGCAGGCGGGTGACACCCAGCGGCCAGTTGGGGGTGAGGGGGAGAAAGACGAGGCCTTGCAGACACCCTGGGGCAGCGCCCCTCGAGACAGCACGGACTCCATGGCTGTGGATTTGGCTTTGGGTTTAGTCTCAGACGAAAGCCGTCCTCTTCTGCAGTGGTTCGTGGGGTGAATCGCTGCAGGTCTGTGGACTGGCAGGTCGTTGGTTCAAAGCCACCCCCTGCGACAAGGGAGAAAGATGCTGCGGTCTGCTTCTGCTAGCACGGCTGTCCGGCACGCCTGGGGGTGGGGCAATGAGACGGTCTCACTCTCAGGGTTAGAGGCGCGCAGAGTGTTTGGCTCTTGGTTTGCCATTCTTAGGTGAGTCCATTGGTAACATTAAACTTCTTTTCTTTCTGCCTTTGTAGGAAGCATTTTAGCAAGGAATCGGAAGTCGATGAATCCACCGGGCAGCCACCTTTTAAGTCTGATGGCACAAGAGCTGGAAACTTTCAATCTTCTCGACAAAGCAAGGACCGATGTACCATGCGACGGAAAGCAGCACGGGCTGCCGGAAGAACAGACACATCTGTCTTGGGAGACGGACAGTCAGAATGGTCCTCAGACGTGAACCTGGGGACACTTGGTCTAGGTCCTTTGGACACGTGGTCAGGAGAGGCCAGTCCCTGGAGAAGGGCATCATGCTTGGCAAGGTAGAGGGGCAGCAACCGACAGGAAGGTCCTGGGCGAGATGGGTGGACACCGTGGCTGCATGGACGGGCTCAAGTCTAAGAACACCGGGGAGGACGGTGCAGGATGGGGGCGGAGGTGTTTCAGTCTCTTGTACCTCAGGGCTCTGTGAGTCAAAACCAGCGCAAGAGCAAACAAGAACAAAACACAACGGCAACAGGTGTGTGGTGCCCTCTCACTGCAGCCTCCCCTTGAGTTTCACCAGAGGCTGGCCCATCACGGGAAGCATCTCTGCGTGGCTTGACTGGCGGCTAGTGGGTTTTCTTTGCCCCAAGGTCTACCCAAACCTCCCCATTCTCTGCTGGAATGGGGTCCCTTCCTCCCTGCAGAAGTTCTCTATCGAGTCTAGTGCCTGGTTCCTGGTTAGATCCACGTACAATGAGTGTGTTTCTTCCAGACGGACGGGTCTTGGTTCTAACATCTTTGTTTCTTCCAGGCTCCGTGGCGTCGAGAATTTACTGACTTCCAAGTGATCCCACCCAGGAGAAGCCTGTAGTAAAACAAAACAAAACAAAAGTCAGCTATTGCTTGCTCCCTTCTCCCATTCTTGGGGCTAGCTGTTTGCTTTTGGGTTGAAGAGACGTCCGCTGTGAGTGTGGACGCAGCGTTCCATCTGAGGCTGTCAAAGAAAACAGCTCCAGGACGCAGCCTCCCCCAGCCTGCAAGATGGGATGAACAGATGTCTGGCCTGTCGCAGAAGGGGGTCTATCTCCCTTCTGGAGCCCCGTCCTCTTCTGCGGGCTCCCAGTTTATGAGGGAGCCGTCTGATCGTACGGGTCACCCCCAGCCGCGTGGATTCTCTGCTGCCAGCAGAGGGATTCCCCGGGCCTGCAGGGCAGCCGGTCCCTTCCTCTCAGCATCGAGACTGGACTCCGCCTGGCTCCACTGACCAGGCAGGAGACGCTCACGCAAAAGCAACAACAGCAGAGAGAGGTGTCTTCAGCAGTGAGGGCGTGACTTTCTGTGGTCAGAGTAGATTTTGCTGTTTGTCGTTTGTCCCCGTCCCAAGGGATCCTGGGATCACGCATCCGAGGCAGGGCTGGGGCTCTTTGAGCAGGGCAGCCATGTCCATCTCCCTCCCTTCCCGCGCATCACTGACACACCAACACACCGCCTAACGAACCTTCTGGCTGCAGTGGTCACTGTGGTCCAGCTTGTGTTGCTCTTGGGTGCCCTCGAGTTGGTTCAGACCTTACTGACGAGACACACAACCGAGCGACACACTGGCCAGCCCTGGGCCGTCCCGGTTATGTCTGAGCCCACGGGTGAAGCCAATCCATCTGCTTCACCCAGAGCCTTCCTCCTTCTCTGCCGGCCTTCTGCTTTACCAGCCGGTTGTCCTTCTCCAGGGACCGGTCTCTCCTGACACCCTCCAGGCCTCGAAGGAGCTGCACCGCTCCCTGTAGTTCTGTCCTCACAGGTCTGCCTGTTCTTCTGCCCCTGTGCCAACCCTCCCCACCACCAGCCAGTGTCCCTCCAAAGAGCTCAACGGCTACGGCAGACACGCTTTACTGACAGGCGAGACACCCCTTTGGTTTAAAGAAGACTTCATTCAGGGAGGTCTTGGCTAACTCTCATCTTTCTCCAGCAGATAACAACGGGATACCATATTCAATCCACCGGGCCCTTCCTGGTTGCCAGGCACTGTGGTCCCCGTCCCCACATATCCCCTTGAGTTCCCAGAGCATCCCCGGGAGGAAGACACTCAAAAAACAAACTCACTGCCAGGAAGTCCTTTCCGACTCACTGAGATCCCACAAAATCGGGGTGGGGGGGAGGGGGAGCCCTCCCTGCAGGTTTCTGGGATGGTGACTCTTGCTGGCACTGGAATGCTGCCTCCCTCCTTCCCTCCGCATGGCTGAAAGTTAAAACTCCAGCCTCATGGTTCACAGTCCATCTCATCACTCACAGCCCATCTTGCCATCAGGGCTCCGGCAGGAAGAGACTCTACTAAGAACGTATTTTGGTGAAAATATACAGAGACAGACAGACACCCATCCAACAGGGTCTACACCTGTAACCCAGCGACGTGGGTGACGTTTTCCAAGCTGTGCCCGCCCTCCTCGCCATGCTTCTCCAGGCTGCCCCACCACTGTTGACTCAGACACATGGCTTCTGAAGGGGCTCATCGAACCTTTCCAGTTGCCAAGGTCATTTGGATCTCCTGAGTAAACCATTCTTTACAAGAGCACGACACTCAAAGCAGACGCACGTTCCTGATTGAGACGATCGAGTCCTGCTGGTCGTTGTTCCCATTAGGCTTCTCGGGTCTTGGGTTTAAAGTGTCAAGATGGTCTCAGGGATGTGCTTTGGGGGTTCTTGAGTCCAGAAAGTCTGGACTCCCTTGAGAACTTGAAGTTTGGCTCCACAGGATTCTTGATCAAAATGGTAGCTGGACATGATAGGAGGTAGGTACTCTTTTATCCCCATTTTCAGAGGCGAAGATGGGGCTTTAAGAGACTCTGTAACCAAGCATAGCAGCGAGGTGACCGTCACCCACCTCTGACAGCACGCGGGCCATGAGATCCTGCACAACACCCTTCTCTCTGCAAGGCAAGCACGGCGCTGCCTCTCTCCTGGAACAGAGGGGATTGGTTACTGCTGCTCACTTACACTTCTTTTTCTTTCTTTCTTTCTTTTTTTTTTTTTGGCATCACTGCTCTCGGTGGTGGGAGTAGGAGGCCCAGCCCCACTGCTGGAATTGAACCTCCGTCCCATTTGACCGCAGTCCCGCACAACCACTACGCCACCGGGGCTCAGCCCCTTTTTCTTTTTTACTTTCCTTTGTCAAGCTCCAAAGTTCCCAGAGGGAGTGACAGGGCCATTGCTTTCTGCACTCCTTTCCTTAGGACCCCGCTAAGGTGAGCCTCTACCAGGCTTCCCCTGACTCCTGCTTTCCGCATGTTGGACTGCGGCGGTTGGCAGGCTATCGGAGGAAAGGCCGTCTCTGATATGTACACTACGGGTTTGATAGGCGCGGTTGTTCAGCGACAAGTATTATTCATGATTACAAAGTTCCGGAGGTCATGAGACAGAGAGAAAAAATGAGTCAGACATTTTAGCACACCATGGGAGGAGTAGCATGCTCACCTCAGCCTCATCTGGTAGCCCACATGGAGAAACAGCACGTGGGGGAAGGGATTTCATGAGGGAGAGGGGGTCCTGAAGCATCTAGCAGAGAGAGCGGTGGTGGGGGGAGAGGGTGGTACAAGAGAGAGTCCTTATAGCACCCTAGCCTTATATACCCTTTGGCGCCATGCCAGGCCCCTAATTACAGGTAAGGACACACGTCAAGGAAAGGGTTGTGCCATATGCCCACGTTATAGGAGAGGGAGGTATGGGGTCCTCATACCTGTGGCAAGACCAGACCCCAGACTCCTGGATGTGGCCAAACAGGTTAGACTAGCATCATCATGGAAGACTGCATGTGAATCCACCCAGGCTTTAAAGGAAGCAGCCATCATCCTAACAGCAGGGGAGTCAGCTCCATCTATTGTGAGAGGCACAAAGGCCTTTTATGGACAGGCTTTAGAGAGAATGTCTAACTACTGACTTCCAACCAAATGCTGGGAAATAGTTTGCTTACCTTTTGGAGTACATTGTTGTGGAAAAGTTCTGTCTCATTCCACAGCCTGCGCTTCTGGTGCTGGGAGCTAGGCCCCCTGCAGGTCGAATGCGGGCAAAACCCCCCAGGGTGGACAGGTGCCAGGGGCTCTGCATCTGGACACGCACAGGCCTAGGGGCCTAGGAAGAGAGAGTTGGTGACCCACCCCCGAACATTAGCCAACAGAACCTTCCAGACGGCAACTGGACATGGCCTGATCTGCAGTTTGGACCCCATCCTGCAGAGAGGAGGGTAGGTGCCATGTGTGGGGAGGGGGAGGGAGACTCTCACTGGCTGCCATGGGGGATTTGACCACGTCAGGCCTTTGTGGACGGAACAGGAGCAGGCAGTAGTCCGGGCTAGGTCCCCATGAGTCAGAGGCAACCGGGCTATCTGTCATTCTCCCTCACGTCTGCACCAATTGGCCCCTAGAGGTATGATTACTGGGCCCAAGGGTTGCTTCCCCCCAACACATAACTCCATGCCTCTACGCTCCTGCGCCCTCCTGTCTAAAATGGGACGATAACCGCACCCTTCGCCAGGCCTGAGAGCGAGGGGGATTGCTGCTTGTAAAGAGCTCAGACTCACTCCTGCCCTATGAATAGTGGCGTTTCTTATGCTTCCTGGCTTGGCCAGGGCTGTGAAGCCTTGCCTCTGACTGTGGAATGCAGAGTTAACCTCCATTTAAATAAAGCAACCTAAACCACAACGAAAAACTCCCCACGGACTCAGGCTTTAGGGAGAAGTGGAAAGACAGGTTTTTTTTTTTTTTTTAGGCATCACTGCCCTCTGGTGGTGGGAGTAGGAGGCCCAGCCTTTGCTCCTGTGGAGCTGGAATTGACCCTCCATCCCAGTGGGCCGCAGTTCCACGCACAACCACTATGCCACCGGGGCTCAGCCCCCGGTTTTTCTTTTTTAATGATCTCTTTTAAATATTAGTTATTATTTTATTTTAAAAATCATTTTATTGGGGGCTCATGCACCACTTATCACAATCCACCCATACATATACTGTGCCAAGCACCTCCACACACCTGCTGCCATCACCATTCTCAAAATATTCGCTTTTCTATGTGAGCTCTTGACATCCGCTTTTCACCTTTCCCCCCTCCCTCCCTACTCCCCTCCCTACCAGAATCTCCTGAGTGTGCTCCACTGTCGGCCTGGGCCTCAGAGCACAGGCTCCAGTCCACCCAGAGGTGCCTCAGGAGAAAGGCCTGGAACCTCCTTCTGAAAGATCCACACCCAACTCGCCACTACGGAGTGCTCACGGCCACCACGCTGGAGGACGGGGTGGAAGGGCCCCGGGAATGGACGTGCTGCAGCAAGCTTGATTTGCCTAGAACTCACCGTCCTCCATACTTGGTGGGCGTTGTTCATGAGTCTGTTCATGAAGAGGCGGGTGGGTCGAAGGCACCACCTGCCACCTGGGCAAAGGATGTGGCTGTCGTCTACATACCTGCTGGAGATGCCAGCCTCGGAGCCCCCTGGGGCAGGTCTACCCTGTCCTGGAGGGCCCATAGGAGGGGGATGCGGGCTGGGGTTTGTTTTAAATGGAGCAGAAGGCGTGATTCTGGCACTTTCTGCAGGGGTCTCTGTTTGATGGGATTCAGAGTCAACAATCAGAAGCCTTAGGCTTCTCCTCTTGCCCTCTGCATGCCCTTGGGACCCGGAGGACCCAGGTGAGGACAGACAGCCACCAGCAGGGCTACAGCAGGACCTGCTGAGCTGGCGACATCTGGAGGAGAAGGAGGGCTGGGGAGGAGCTGTCCTGGGGGCCAGGGAGGAAGCAGGCCAACCCCCTTGTGGGAGCAGCAGCCTGCGGGGTGGAGGATCAGATGTGCTCACCTCCCCAGCCATTCCGTCCGGCTCTTCAAACCCGTGGGGGCCGAGGCAGTGCAGGGATGGGTCTGGATTTGACAAACAGAGCGTGGGTCCCAAGCCTCCAGGGACCGGGAACCAGGATCTGGGCCATTCCCCTGGGAACGAAGGGTGGAGTGGGTCTCACTGGCCCTGGTGTTATTTCAATCATGGAGCTCCCCTTGCCCTGTGGCCTGTCCCAGGAGGTGGCCCGTGTGACGTCGTTTAGCCAAAAAACAATGACTTTGTGCTGCTGCTCTTAGTTGTGTCCATCAAGTAAGACCCTGACCTACGGTGACCTGGCTCAGGTCAGGAAGTACTGCCTCGTCTTCTCCCAGCTGCAGCCTATAGGGTTTTGGGAGACTGATTTTCGGAACTAGATTGCCAGCCCTTTCTTCCTAGTCTCATCTGGGTCCAGAAGCTCTGCAGAAACCTGTCCAGTACTATAGCAACAGGCATGCCTCCAGGGACAGGTGCCCTGGCTGGGAGCCCAGCCCACACACCCCCTCCTCCCGCAGCTCCCACCGCTCTCATGACTTGACATTCAGGCAGAAATGACTTAATAACCAGATGCCGTTGACCCTTAGTCACCCCCAGTTCCTCCCGGCCCCTGTAGCACAGACATCGACAAACCCACAGACCAGGTGTCCTTCTCCCGTCCCCTCTGTCCCTGACATGCACTGCACACTGCAGCCTCGGCGTGGACACAGCGCTAACCCCCTGCCCTCGGCTGGCTTCCAGCAACCTGTGGGGGCAGCATCACAGGTGCCCTGGCGTAGTGGGTTACAAGTTAGCCTTGGAGTGAACAGTGTGAAACCACCGACCAGTCCCCAGGAGAAAGATGAGGCTTTCTGCTCCTGTAGAGTCAGTCTTAGAAACCAGGAGGGCAGTTCCACTCCGTCTGTCCAAGAGGGTCACTCTGAGCTGGCATGGACGCCAGGGCAGGCATTTTGCTGTGGACAGAGAAGACAGAGGCTGCCAGGTTTCTGAAGCCGTACCTCTCTCTGTACCTCTCTCCTTTGTCCTTGGGAGCACAGGCCGGACAAGTGGTTAGTCAGCACGCAGAGCCTAACCTGCTGCCCCACCAGGCCTCCCTGTACGTTCCTAGAGCCCTGCTGGATCTCACATACAGAGGGGTGTTAGTTACACAATCTCGTGCTAGTTTGAGGATTAAGCGTGTAGGGAGGGAGTCTAACCTCCCTACCAACCAGGTCATAGCCAATGAGGCCTCTGTGTGGCGTGACCTTCTCCGGAGGATTCAGGGAACCCCAGTATTTCTCCTTGGAAGCCAGAGACACACATTCTCTCTTTGCCCACTCCCTGAGAGACGAGACTGACAAGACACATGGCAGCATGCTAATAGACCCTGTGCCTTGGGAATTGGAGGAGCCACATGGAGACCTCTGCGGGGGCTGAGAGACTTCCACCACCACTGGGTCTACAAGGCTGTCTACCCATTGGCCTGTGATCTTCCTGCATTCGGCATGTGTTTCATGAGTCTGAAGAGGTCTTTATAGATTGGGTTAATATCAGACTTACCGATCCGGACTGGGCTGGGATGTTTTCTCAAGACTCAACAGCTGTGGTCTACAAAGCTCGTTTTTAATACACAGATGAGTGTCTATGGATTTATTTTCCGAGTTAATCTACACGAGAGTCCACAAGCCGAGGACAAGCACCCGTGGGGGCTTTGCGGATAGTTTGCCCACCCCTCGGACATTTCCGCAGGAGCTGTGGTTGGCCACACGCCGGGCTGGCCCCCCCAGGTCAGCCATGCTGTGGTGGGTGCGGTTCTGTTCTTTGTCTGGGTCTCTTGTTCCTGCGGGCCTCTTGTCTGACTGGCTCTGTGGTTCCTGGTCTCGGCCAGCAGGAGTGACTCAGCGCTGAACAACAGCACTGCTGCTTCGCGGGTCCACTGTGACAGCATGCACGCAGAGCTGTGCTTGTAGAAGGGGCGGGCCCATACCCTCTCCAGAGGGCAGCCGCAGGGCTTTGGACCCCTCTTGAGGCCCCTCTCTCTGTCCCCGTTGGGTGGAGGTGGGGGTAATCCAGCTGGGCCTGCCTGACAGGCAGCAGCTGCAGGAGTATTTGGTGAAGACAGGACGCTGCTGCAGCCAGGCCGGGTGTGGGAGAGAAGGGACTGGGTGGGGGTGGGGGCGGGGGCTCCTGCCCCTGGAATGGGCAATAAATTGAAATGTCAACACAGAGACGCTCTGAACTCGGTCCCCTAGGGATCTCAGAAGAACAACTGAGGATTTGGGATTTCAGGGTTCCCAGGCCTGAGGGTTTCAGGCTCCGCAGAGTTCCCCAGGCCCTCTAATTCCATCTGGGTCTCGGAGGATGCACCCCCCTGCTCCCAGCGGGTGGGGGGTCTCTCTCCCCTCCCCCGGCTGTACTGGGAGTGAATGAGCGTGTTTCCCTGTAAGCGATCCTCTTTTGAGTCAACACCCCCAAGGTCTTTGGGACGTGTAACTAATGGAGGGCCAGGGCCTCGGGCCGGGTGGGGCCCTGCGCGCACACGTGTTGTCAATCCATCATGCCTCTAATGCTAATTAAAATAGCAGGGCCACGAGAGAGAGAGAGCTGCAGATTCCAAACACACTGCCCGGCTCCCGGGAGCCTCACTCCGTGGTCTCCCCGTGGACCCCCGGGAGCAGCACCAGCCCCTTTCCTGGGTCCAGCTGCCCTGCAGACAGACTGACACTGGGCACTATTGCACTGGGCACTAAAGTGACCAGACGTCCCGCTTTTTAACAACTTAACAGCATTCCGCAGTGTTTTAAAATGAAAATGAACATATTACAATACTATTTTTGCGTTCTATGAAAATTTCTGCCGTTCCATATAGACCAAATTTTTAATCAAGAGTCCCACCCTCCCCATGGTCAATGGTGGCCCACTTAAAACCTGGTCACTTTTCACCAGGGGGCACTGCCCATTGGCAGGTCTACTTGAAGGGAGGTGGGTAGGTGCCAGAGGGTGTGGTTTCTCAGAGAGCTAGAGGGGAACGGGGGACATTTGTGGACAGACAGGCCCCCGCCGCCCCCACACATACACCTCTGAGTGCTACTGCTCTGACCTGGATTTCAGGCCCTTCCTTAAGCAGGAAGACTGGCTGTGCCAAGGAGACCTGGCTTTCCTGTGTCTGAGTCCCACTCGAATGTCTGGGAGGTTGGCGTGTGGAGGCCACCGGAAGCACCTAAAGAAGAAAGGCCTGGCTGCCTGTGGTGGAAAGTCAGCTTCTGAAAGCCCCAGGAGCACAGCTCTGTGACCCTGTGGGGGTCACCGGGGGTCCCGCCATCAGCAAACTCAAGGAGAGTTTGCCAGCGCACAGTCTGTGAACACAAGCAGAATCCACACACCCGCACTCACAGTCACAACAGCATTCACAAGCCCTGGTAATATGGATCCACACAAACATCCCACAGGCCAGGCTCTGGAGATGTCAAGGGACCCCACCCCACCCCATCGCAGCCACAGGAGCCAGCGGTTGAACAGATGAACCTGAGATCCGAAGGGCAGGGTTGGCACGCTGGCACTTAGCCAGGGAGCCCCTGGCCATGGCCTCAGTCCTGGGATTGAAAATATGTGCCAGTCTCTGCCCTGTGCCAGGCCAAGAACTCAACCATTCCATTCCCCTTTGCTCTGAAAACCTAGTGTTGTCTTGGCAATTACAAAGACTCAGCTTATAAATTACTCACCATGAACACGCATATGGTCAGATAGATAGATGGACAGGCACATAGACAAAGAGAGAGATAGACACATAGATGGATGAATAGATAGACACATGGACAGACATAGGGAAAGAGAGAGACACACAGAGGGGTTGATGAACAGATAGATAGACACAGACTGAGATGGATGGATGGATGGATGGGCAGACAGATAGATACAGACAGACAGATGGCAGATAGATATAGTGGCTGTGGAGGTTTTATAAGACACGGCCAGCCCTTAGACAAAGGTGGAAAAGTGCTTGGTCTCACACCATCCCCTGATTCCCAGCATGCTAGGGTCTGCTGGACTGAGGTGAATGAATGACTTTTGGGTTCAAGGAGCCTCTGAGCCAAGTGGAGCTGGGCCCAGGGTCCTGGCGGATGGTGACCAGTCACAGGGGAGATCAGAGCCAGCAGTGAGTATCTTCTGTCTGGCCCTGGACGGCCTTGGGGGTGCTGCCTGGTCTGCCATTCACACTGACCAGCGCAGGGTCCATTTAGGTCAAGGTCGGCCCGATGGAGGTGGGCCTGGTGTTTTGTTCTTCAACCACTTCCGAAGGGCTGCAGCGTGCACGCGCGCGCGCGTGCGCGCGCACACACACACACACACAGAGACACACACACACAGACACACGTTCCTCTGTTAGAACATCGCAGTCACAGAATCAAACAAACGATAGCTGATGGGGGTGGGGGGCATCCTGATTTTTAAAATCTGGAAACCATTTCTGAAGACATGGAAATGAGAGGGCTGACACCCCTGAAGTCTCTTGGCCCCCACCCAGGGGTTACGCCCACCACAGACTTAGTCTGCGTCCTATCAGTTTCATTCATGTTTATGTTTGCGAAGCACCGCAAGCGACGTCAAGGCTCACTGGGCCTTTTTAGAGGCTCGGGTCGGGAGTGCTGGCGGGGCAGTGGTGAGGGGCTGGACTGCGATCCGCAGGGTGGGTGGTTCGAGACACCGGCAGCTTCACGGGAGACAGACGGGTCTTGGAAATAGTGACGGTCTTGGAAACCCACAGGGGTCGCTGTGAGTCAGCCTGACGTGGCACGGCAGTGAGTTTGGCCTTCTGTGAGAGAGGCCCTGGTGGGTAGAGTGGGTAGGGATGGGGCTGCAAGTCACAAAGTTAGGGGTTCGAAACCCCCCACCAGCCTCTCTGAGGGAGAATGAGGAGGCTTTCTAGTCCGCTGAAGAGTGACATCTCAGAAGCCCACAGGGGCAGGCCTTTCGGTGGAGGATGGCAGAACGGCCCCCCAGCTCCCAGGGGCCTCGTGGAGACCGCACGCATTCACGGCCTGAGTGCCGCACGTGCTCGGCGTGCTGCGGGCCCGGCAGTGGGTGCTGACTGAGAACAGTTCCGTGGCATA
>PVJH01038521.1:0-17121 GCA_004026705.1 Nesogale talazaci | reverse complement strand
CAGGAATAAGTGCAAGGAGAAAGGGGGAGGGGGGTGTCCCAGGCTTGGGAGGAGTGAGACCTGCTGGGGTGGGTGGGTGGGGAGGGCCTGCCAGGAGGGATGGAGGTCACACAGAAGGTGCCCACAGCGGTGGGCTGAGAGGGGACAGCGGTCCCCAGGGCCTAAGAAGAGGGGCCGGTGTCAGGAGCTCCCCCACCTCCTAATGGGGACAGAACCGGAAGACGGGCCCAGCCAAGTCAGCCAGCCTCCTCAAGAGGAATAGTTGGCGGTGGCATCATTATTTAAAACGAGCAAGGGAAATCGTTTTCACACCCAAGACTGTGACGAGGGAGAGGGAGGGGGAGGGGAAGAGGAGGGATGGAAGGGAAGGAGGAGGAGGAAGAGGAGGTGGGGGGTAGGGAGAGAAAGAAGCCCATGGGGAGGAGCCTCTGGGTGACCGTCCCTGGCTGATGCCCGGCTGTGTCTGTGTAGTACGTGCCCTTAGGGTATGTGACACTCCACAAATAAAAAGGCATGGGAGGGGGCACCTGGAAAATGCAGCCCTCAGAAGCCAGCAGTATCCCTGCACTGTCGAGCCCCCCGCTTTTTGACAAGTGCAAAGAGAGTTCTGAATGTGATCCCAGAGGCTTGGGGTTCACGCCCATCCTGAAGACTGAGCCATGCCCAGACTAGACGGGCCAGCCCAGGCCTTGACTGCAACCAGCCACGGGCAGCCAGGAGACCAGAGCGCCGTGGACGGTCATGCAACACGAGCACGTCCTCGGGCAGCGGTCACTGTTTGCTCCCAGTCCCACCAGGGCTCTGGTTGCTGAGAGCAAGTCACGGTCACTGCCAGATGCTCACTTTTCTGCCATCAATAACCCATGAGGAAGCATCTCCCTGGCAGTGTTTGCAGGGCACCCACACGACCTGCTTCCAAAAGCCCAGCCAGGCGTGGTCCCTTTGACCGCACTCCTGCCTAAGCCATCTCGGAAACACCCAAAGGGGCTTTGACAAACAGGCACGTATTCTCCCACAGGTTGGGACGGCCTTCCTCCTGCGTGGGACCTGGGGGAGACCCTGGTCTCCCTTCAGCATCTACGGGCTTGGGCGTGTCTGACAGTCTCCATGTGTCTTGGCACCCATCATCTCCTGGGTCTAGGCCAGGGGCCGGCAGACTCTGGAGACCCAAGAACCCATCCCGTCCCTCCTAAGAACTTTAAAATCACTCAAGTCTTCAGTACGCTTTTCCCAACAAATGCAGTCCCCGCGATGTGAAAGAAGAGCCTGCAGATGTTTTCAGGGTGACTTCAGAGCCACACACTCACACAGGCAGAGCCGCAGTTTGCCGACCCCTGGTCTAGGCGGTTCTCAGCCCGGGGACCTTCAACCTACAAGAATCAGTCTTTCTTGCACAACGCTAGCCCAGCACAAACCATCCGCACCGCCCCAAGCCCAATCTCACTGCCATCGGTCGGTGCGTGACCCTGCAGGACAGGACAGAATAGCCCCTGTGGGTCTCGGAGACTGTAACACGTCACAGAAAGCTAGGAGGAGCAGCGGGAAACACCAGGGACTCGCTCTGCCCGCCCCCCCCCCCTCCCGGGAACCCTCCACTTTAAAGTCGGTAACCTTCACTGCAGCTATAAAGCCTCTGTCGCCACACGATGCCTGTCCCCTACCCAGAGAGCCCAGCCCGGCGGGTGGCATCGCAGTTACACTTTGGGCTGTGATCCGCAAGGTGCCCGGTTCTAAACCACCAGGCCCCCGGGGGGAGAAAGGCCAGGTTTTCTCCTCCCGTAAAGAGTGACAGTCGGCTGAGCCCTGGTGGCTTAGGGGTAGTTTGCGGGACTGCGGCCCACAGGGTTGACAGTTCAAATCCAGCAGCAAGGCTGGGCTTGCTACTCCCACCAGGGCAGTGATGGCACAAAAAAACAAAAAGCAAAAAAGAGTGACAGTCTCAGAAACCCACAGGGGCAGTTCCACCCTGTCCTGTAGGGTCCCTGTGAGCCGGAATGGGCTGGACGGCAGTGAAGGTTATTGCTGCTGCTGTTGTTGTTTGAGTCACACAGTCATTGGCTCCGAGCCCTGGGGTGTGGACAGCATTGGGCGGCGTTCTCCTGCCTCCCACCCTTCTCTGGGGGAGAAAAGGCAGAGGCCTGCGACGGCTCAGTTTTGTCACCTGTCCAACAGGCCGCGACTATCATGGCTGTTCTCAGGTCTGGGGAAAGAGCAGTTTCCTTCACACTGATGGGGACAGGCCTGGGCCACGCTGCAGGATCTCATCTTCAACTCACCAGCCCAGACACTGCCTTTCTCTGCCCGCCCAGCTCATCACTGCGCCAGGCAAGCTTCCAACCCTGGCCTCCTCCGACGGGGCTCCCACAGGCTCCATCCTGTCACCTCTGTCAGGGCAGGTCTCCCTCCCTCAGAGCCGCAGCCTAGGGGAGGGAGACGCTCGGATTCAAAGAACAGTGAACCACTCTTTGGGGAGTGTTCAGACCTGGCCCCGGCTCCCCCTCTCTGCAGCCCAGGGAGGAGTGACCGTTTCCCTGAGGCCCAGAAGAGGGACTCAGGAAGGGGGAAGGTACTCAGCCAAAAGAGGGGGGACCTTTATGCCCCTCACCTTCACAGCACACGTTTCTTGGAGGAGGAAGGAGTTCAGAGAAGAAGAGACACGTACCCAAAGTTCAGCACTTAGAAAGGGGCCGGCTGGGCTCAAGGCAACCCTCTCTTTTGCCACCCAACACTGGCCACCCCCAACAGACCCAGGTATCATGGACGACTGTCCCTCTACTCTGTGCAGGATGCTGGCCAGTGCCTGCTGAGAGCAGCCTTAGGTCCACGCTTCTCCTTGGGGGCATGCCCCCCCCCCCCCACCGCTACATGCCACCGGCCTGGGGAACACCACCTGGGAGCCTAGCCCTCCACTGGCAGCAATGGCATCTTGAGCTCCAGGATCTCCCTGGGAGCTTGCTACTTCTCATCACCATGGCAACAGGAGCATCCCTACCCCCCCTAGGGTGAGCAGAGCTTCTCCCCACACCAGGCCTGCCCCCAGGCCCCCTCAAAGTCCCTTCCACCTTTGCCAGGCGGGGATTCCATTCGCGATCACCGGCCCAGGCCTGCTTGGGTTTGCTTGCTTCTCTTTTCTGCCTTTTCGCTGGTTCTGCCTGCTGAGTCACCGAGCCAGCGAGTGGTTCTTCACCCAGAACATCCGCTGCCCGTCGCCATGGAGACCCTGCAGCGGCATCCTGGCCACCGCTGCCCCTCATCTCACCGCCCAGGGGCATGCAAATCCCCCCCCCCACCCCCCAGGAGAAGGGGCCGTCGTGACGTAGGCACCAGAGCCAAGTGTCCAGCATCAACGGTGGACAAAGTACAACAAACAAACAAGCAAAAATGGCCAGGAGCTGGTTCCGCCGCCCACCCAGACCGGCTGGAAGAGCAGTTGGAGAAGCCAGTCGAGGGGGCACTCTCCTTTCCGACCCTCTCTGCTGCAACCTTGAGCTCTTTTCAGACGCGCTTGGAGTTGGGAAGTTGTGGACTGTGTGAGGCTCCTTTCGAAAACAAAGCTCATGACTTGAAATGGGGGGTTGCCAAGGGGGTGGCGGTGGGGGCTGGCCAGAGGTGGGGAGTGGGGAGCAGCAGGCCCCACAGAGCCTAAGGAAAAGGGGCCGCAGGCCCAGGTAAGAGGAGGTGGAGGGGTCCCGAGGGCCGCCTGGATGTGAAGAGCTAACATCAGCCACGGGCCATCGCTCCTGACAACCACAGCACGATGTGTTTGCCGCGGGGACAGGAGATCAATACATCACCCCCCCATTCATGTGGCCCCTGCTCTTCAAACATCTCTGGCTTGGAATCTAGGGTCGCCCAGCCCATCGACCCCATGCCGGCTCCCTAGGGGGACGCAGGGTGGGGATCCGTATCTGGGGCACTGCCCCTAAGACATGAGGGGGCACTGCCCCTAGAGAGTTTGTGTCTGGCCTGCCCCTCGTGCCCAGCTGAAGGCCTGTCCCTTATCGCGCTCCTGCCCTTCACCAAGAAGGTCACCCTCCCTCTCCTCCCTCCACGTCCCTGCTGACTGACCGATGGGCACTAAATGACAGGGTGGGGCAAGGCAGGCGGGTGGCACCTGTGCCTCCCCTCTGTTCCTCCTGGGAGGGGCGGGGTGTGCGGTGGCGTGGCCGGGTCTTTTGGGCTTTATAAGGCCGGGCTGAGGCTCCCAGTGGAGCAGAGCACAGACCGACACCCAGCTGCGGCCCCTACGACCTCCCTCAGAAGGTGAGAGAACCCTGGGCGGGGAGGACCCCACTCCCCCCATCAAGGGACCAGACCCCTGGCTCACACCTCCATTGCCCCAGGGCAAGGAATCTTCCCTTAGCTCTGGGCAGGACTAGAGTCCAGGACTCCCCTGTCCATCCAGCCCTCTGCCCTGCCCTACCTCTCCAGCTACAGCCCTGTCCTCATGGAGGAGAGGGGCACGAGGGCCAGTGTCTCCATCCTTCAGATGAGAAAACAGAGGCACAGCTCAGACTGGACCCCACAGTTCCTGGACCCCAACCTGACTCTTCCTCAAAGCTTCCCCCATGAGGGAACTCTTCCCCATCAATGCAGGCCCATAGGACAGCCGCTAGCCACCTGAGGACTTGGACATGACTCGTATCGCTGGGGAAAACCTCTGTTGTCTTGTCTGCCTGAGGTTAGGAGTCTCTGGCTGGGGTCCTGGCTGGGTGGAGTTCTTTCCAAGGGCCAGGGAGCATCCTTTATGGTCTCTGGTTTCTAGCTGACCCTGGCCTCCGTTGGCCTGTGGGTGCCTCTCCCCTCTGTCTCTTGGTCTCTCTCTGTGTCCCTCTGCTCGGGCAGGTTAAGTCCTGGGGCTGCTGCTGCAAGGTCAACTGTTCACACCCACCACGGCTCTGGGCGGGCCTTGAGATGGCCCACACCTGTGATGCTTATGCTCACCTGCCATTCACTGATGTCGACCCGCAGGGACCCCGCAGGACAGAGCAGGGGCCCCCAGGGGCTTCTGAGATGTCACTCTTTTTTGGGGGGGGGCATCACTGCCCTCTGGTGGCAGTGGGAGGCCCAGCCTTGCTCCTGGATTGCTGCTGCTGGATTTGAACCGCCAAGCCAGTGGCCCGCAGTCCCGCACTCAACCACTACGCCACCGGGGCTCAGCCCCCCCCCCCTTTTTTTTTTTTTTGGAAATGTCACTGTTATGGGAGTCGAAGACCCATCTTTCTTCCAGAAAGGTGACAGGTGGCTTCAAACTGTCAGCCTTACAGATCGCAGGCCAGCGTGTCGCCACTGCACCACCCCCCTCAAAGCCTGAAAGCAGCGGTTCTCAACTTGTGGGTCGTGACCCCGTTGCGGTCCAAATGACCCTTCACCCAATTCATCACAGTAGCAAAATGACAGCAATGAAGTAGCCACAAGAATAACTATGGTGGGGGGAGTCACCATCGCATGAGGAACTGTATGACAGGGTGGAAGCATGAGGAAGGTGGAGACCCTCTGGGTTAGGGAGTCATCGGGCTCTCGCTGGGTGGGGGTGGGTGGGTTCCTGGGGGTTCCGTGTAACCTGACCTCACGTGATGGGAGACCACCTTTAGCAGGCCAGCCCTTCAGCAGGAATTCTGCAGCAACACAGTGCCAGGCAGCAGGAGAAGTGTGGAAATCAGGGCCAGCGGGATTCTGAGGTCAAGCTACTCACCCCCGGGGGAGAAACTTGATGTTGGGGATTGACTCCAATCGGTCTTTCCCGAGGGAGGCCAGGGGGTGACCTGGTGCCTGTTGGTGGGAACGGGAGGGGTGCCGGGAAGGATCTGAGTGCCGAGAGTTTGTCGGGAGTCCTGTGATGACCCTGAGGTTCCTGCAAAGAGAATGAGCTCCCCGAGGAGGAGCCCCCCACCCAAGGAAGGCCTCACAGCTTCTGAAAGAGGCGGGCGCCGACCGAGAGAGAGCGGGGCAGCTCCGTTCTGCCCAGGCCCAGGCACGGATAACCGGCTAGGAGAGCCCAGAATGTCGGATCCAGAGAGCAGAGAAGCCTGGAATTGTACGTTCATGGCAACAGTTTGCATGTGCAGTGTGGCCCGCACACAGTGCCAGGGCTTTGAATAGAGAAATTATTAACCCTGGCTATTTCTCTGTCTCTCTCATAATTGAGGGAGACTATTTATTAAAAGGGACAAAGGCACAAATAGGTCATCCTATGAGGGAGGCCCTTCGTCCCAGGTCAACTGAAGGCTATTCCTCTCAACTCAGGGTTGCTGGAGAACCTTCTCTCAGGGGGTGCTGACCCAGCCACAGAGACAAGGTCTCCAACGGGGCGTGTTGGGGGGGCTGTTCTTTTGAGACTTCCTACTTACCGTCCATGACAATGTGACAGAGGCTTGGCTCTGGCCCCTGATGCTGCAGAACCCATCTGGAAGACATGGCTCCTAGGCTTCTAATACCTCCAAGAGAGGTGGCCCTTCTGATGGGGAAGGTGGAGAGGTGGGTGGGAAGCGTGGGCTGGCAGGCACTGCCCGGGAGTTCACGCTACAGAAGAGCAGAGGGACCCAAGCCAGGCAGCCCGCCCCTGCCCTGGATCGCCCGCACTTCCCTCGGCTCTCCCCTCTGCAGACAAGATGTCCCGTCTGCCTGTGTGCCTGCTGGTCGTCTCTGCCCTGGCTCTGGTCGCCTTCTCCAAAGCATCCAGGAAGTCCCCTTCCCTGGTGCACGGTCAACCCTCAGGCCCAGGGGCCAACCAGGGCCAGGAGCCGCTCTGGCCAGACCAGCTGGGCCCAGCCTCTCGTCACCAGCGGCAGCTATGGCCCCAACTCCCTTCACACCCTGTGGGAGGTAGGAGCCACTGCTGCCCGGATGCCCTGGTTTCACCCAGCTCCCAGCAGGCCGGTCCTCCCCTCTCTTCCAGAGAGGGGAGGTGCCCTCCCCTGTGCCCACTTCCTCGACCCCACCCCACCCCCACCCCCCGCCCAGACCCACCTCTGACCCTTCTCCTTGCCCCACTCCTCAGACCTGTCCAAGAAGCAGGGGCCGTGGACGGAGGAGGAAGAGGCGTATGGGTGGATGGATTTTGGCCGCCGCAGTGCTGAGGAAGGGGACCCACAGTCCTAGAGCCCACGGCCCGCCCCCCGCCCGCTCCGCCCATGAAGAAGCAATAAAACTACCCAAAGGAAGTCGCTTCCAAGGGTCGTTCTTATGACGTTCCGGAGGCAGGGGGCAGGGGCGGGTCTTCCGTGGGGGCAGTTTGGAAGGGGGGAGGTGAGGCATGGCGGAGGGCTGGGCACCCCCTTGTGGAAGGACTGTGGTGGGACTCTCCTTTCCCTGTCCTCAGAGCCTGGCCCTGCACAAGAACTGACAGGTGCAGGTGGGACATGATGAGGCAAGGGGCAGGAGGGGGTCCTCTCAATCCAAGCTACCTTTTAAAAAGATAAATCACAGCATGTCGTGCAGAGCTGAAATCTCCCAGTACTTTCCCGGATGCTAAGGGTCACTGCCGCCCGCCCCCTCCCTATCTGTCACCTCCCCCTCTCTCTTCCTGAAAGAGAGAGAGAAAGACACACACACACACACACACACACACGCGCGCGCCCGCCTCGCTCTTCCGTGTCCCTGCAGGCTCCCTTTCCTCCTTGAGGTCCCTGGTGACAAGCCTCCTGAGAGGCCAGCCTTCCTGCCCCTCACCCGCCACACGCCGCCCCCCTCCCACAGCTGCTCCCCTGCGCGCAGCCTCGCCTGCGGCGCCCCCCACCATCTGCACTTGTTTTGGTGGCTAGCGGATGCCTCCTCCTCCATAAGAAGGGAAGCTCTGAGGGGGGGGGGGGGGCGCACACAGGCCCTCTTCACTGCTGTAGCCCCCACACCCCCAGCCCCCACACCCCCAGTCAGGAACAATGCCTGGCACAGGGAGCCTCCGGGAACATTTGTTGAACAGACCCGTGACTGGGGAGAGTGGGGAGAGCGGGCGGTGTGGCTCCCCCCCTTCGCCCCCCCCCCACCGTCTCCCCTCCTTGTTCGGGTGCATGGGGATGGTCTCCCACCTCAGCCCAAGGCTGCTCATTACCAAGGTGGGGAGGGAGGGAGGGAGGGAGGGAGGGTGGGAGGGAGAAAGGAAGGGAGGAGAAAGGGAGGGAGGGAGGGAGGGAGGAGAGGGAGAGAAAGACTCAGGCTCAGCCCCAGGGACAGGGCAGGCTGGGAAAGCTGGGGCTCACGCTTCAGGATGCCCAGCACAGGGGCGAGCTGGAGACTAGGGATGAAAGCCCAGCCCTTTCAGAAGGGGCAGCTCTCAGTGAGGTGTGTCCCACACCTGCCTCCCAGAGGAATGTGCCTGGGGACACGTCTGGCTCACTCCCCCACTCCCGGATCTCCACCCAGGGAACAGCCAGCACTTCCCATCTCCCGGTGGACTTCTGCGGACACTTAGCAGTGTTCCAGGCGGCTGCAGCCTGGGCCACTACCCGGGAGGTGGTCAGCGGTCTGGAACTACCCGCTTGCTCCGCGTGGCAGGGAGATGAGGCTTTCTGGCCCCGTAAAGACAGATACCCTCCTAGGCCCCGGTGGCGTAGTGGTTGTGCGCGGGACTGCGGCCCACTGGGATGGAGGTTCAATTCCAGCAGCGGCTCCACAGGAGCAAAGGCTCCTACTCCCACCACCAGAGGGCAATGATGCCCCCCCCCAAAAAAAGAGAGATAACCCTGGACACCCACAGGGGCAGTTCTACTCTGCCTTGTGGGGTCCCCCTGTGCCAGAATGGACTGGGTGGCAGAGGTGGGTGGGTTTGAGGTGCCCCTTTGGTAGCCAGGCAGCGAGGGGGAGCCGCGGGAGTGGCCCCTCTCACCGTCACTCCTAGGGTCCACCTGAGGAATGTATGCTTCCTGTCCCTCTCAGTGTAAGGTTCTTCTGGACTAAGAAGCCTGGCTCTTTGGGGGATCCTGGGGCAGGGGCAGGGGTTGGTGCTTCTGTCAGGGAAGACAGACAAGGTCTCCCTAAGCCCAGCACTGAGAGCTGCTGGCTGCCCACGGAGGTCTCCGTGCCAGCCGTCAGCAGGCCGAGGAAGGCCTACCACCAGCGGGGACGCCTGGCTGCACCATCAGGAGGAGCCAGGGTCACTAGCTAATCACGTGGCCACGAAGAAAGGGGCACCTCTGAACTCAGGGAGGTCCACTGGGGGGCCACCAAGAAAGCCTGGGCGCTTCGTGGCTGGCAGTCATCCCCGCAGACTAGTGTAGCAAGGAGGGCATGGCCATCCAGGGGGCAGAAGGCTCTACTTCCCCACCAGCTCCGCCTCCTGACGCAGGGGAAGTGCTGGCCCAGGGTGCGGGCAGCCCAGAGAGGGTCATGAAAGAGAAGGGAGCACAGATGTCAGTTATGGCTTCTTCAGGGTCAAGACCAGCAATGGGACCATCATCGTCCAGGCCTCCGTCTCCTGAGGGCCTCCCCAACCCGCTGCTCGACCGAAGGGCACCCAACCGAAGCCAAGCGTCCAGCACGGCCTCAGCCGCCAGTGAAACATGCTGCTGAGTATGGAGACCCAAGGAGAACGATGCCCTGGGCGTGCCAGGCTGGAGTAAGGTACTGCACGCACACGGCCCGCTGTGAGCAGTGCTGGAAGACGCGTGGTCAGGAGGGCGGTGCCGCCTTTCACTTCCTTAGGACTCATTGTCGGGAGAGGCCAGTCCCTGGAGAAGGACCTCGAGTTGTGATACCAGGGAGATGGGCTGATGCCGTGGCTACGTCCACAGGCCTCGGTGCAGGAACAGCGATGGGTGAGTCTGACCCAGTGCCGGGCAGGGTTTCCTGCTGCAGTGCAGAGGGTCACCATGGTTGGGCCCCGAGCGACCCCCCCCCCCATGCTGCAGTCCTTTCCGGTGACTGGTCAGCGTCGGTTTATGACACTGAAGGAGAAGAAGGCCCGGGTGAAGCCTTTGCAGCCTTTGCCCACTCCCTGTGCCCCTCCCAAGGGCACACAAGCACTTAAACTAACGTGACCAGATTTTAAGTGGGACACCATTGACAGGGGAAGGAGGGTTCTTGATTAAAAATTTGGTCTATATGGAGCAATAAATATGTTCGTAGAGGTTGAGTCCTGGTGGCGCAGTGGTTGTGCATGGGACTGCGGCCCACAAGGTTGACGGTTCAAATCCAGCAGCAGCTCTCCAGGAGCAAGGCTGGGCTTCCTACTCCCACCAGGGCAGTGATACCACACACACACACACACACACACACACACACACACACACTCCCTGAGAAAGACGGATGGAGGCTGCACCAGGTAGCAAACAACTCCTTTATTTCCTGCACCAGCAGGGGACTGAGAAGTACCCCGGGAGATGGGGTGGGGACCAATGAGGGTCCTGAGTCCCAGACCCCAGCTGCTTACAAGTGAGGGGCAGGAAAGGGCAGAACATCTGGAAGGAGAAACCGCAAGGAGGGGCTCGCTGCGCCTGGGTGGGGAGCCTGGGGCATCACCGGTCTCCCACCCACGGTTAACACGAGAACTAGGGCCTGAGAAGAAAGGGCAGAGAACGGGACGACAGGAGTCTGGTCCCCCAAAACCAAGAACTTGGGAGCCCCGTTGGATGTGAGAGTCACGGGGTAAAGGCTGTGCTGTTGGGGGGGCTCTGAACAACCTCCTGTACTGGGCCCCGTGGCTCGGTCAGAGCTGGGTCTGGTAGGTAGGAGGCCGGCCCCTGGGCCTCCTCCGCCCCCTGGGCCACCAGGTGATCCAGGCCCAGCAACTGCAGCTCTTGCACCAGCTGCAAAACAGGGGCCTGGGCTCCTTCAGCCTGTCCCAAAAGAGGGTCGAGGCCTGGACCCTCAAGTTCTGGCCCAGATTCATCAGGACAGAGGGAGGGCTGGGGACGGACTGGGGGTCCTGTTTAGGGAAGCGGGGAAGAGGGTCTGAGGCAGACAGAGCTTGGCCAGGCAGCGGAAGGAGAGGTCTCATGCTGTCTGTGGGGCCTCTGCAGGGTGCTGGGAAACAGCAAAGCCTGGAAGAGAAGGGGCGACCGTGACCTGAGGGTCTGCGCACACAGACCTGGCCTGGGCCGGGGCCAGGAGCTGGGGCCTGGGCAGCTGCCCTGGATCGGGAAGCTATCCCCGATGGGTCTGCGGTGGCCTCCTGTGTGGCCAGAGAGGTCATTGTTCAGTTTACAACGTGCACACCCTTCCCCAGCTGCCCTTCGAGGTCAAAAGACCAGGGCTGTTTTACCGGCCACCGGCAGAGGCTTCTGCCTGACAGCAGGGCACACAGGCCCTGGGGTGCCACGGAAGGGAGGGCCGGGTCAGGCAGGCCCCACGAAGGAGTGGGATTCAGAATCTAGCTGGGTGAGCCCCCACAAGTGACCGTGGTTCCCTGAACCTCTGTTTCCTCACCTGGTAAGCCATGATGGTGAGAATACCTACTCACTGGTGGGGTGGGGTGGGCGCAAGACGAAAGGAGTCCTGGGAAGGGTGGAGCCCTGTGCACCAGCGAGGGGTACTAAGGTGGCGGGTGATCGTGAGAAGGCCCCCCAGAGGCAAATCTCCCCACTCGGACACATGGGGGTGCACATCAGAAACAGCTCACCAACCTTGAGGGTGGGGAGGACCCTAGTTGGGGGAGGAGACCCTGCCCCACCACCACCGCAACCCTGCAAGAGACCCCAGCCCACCTTCAGACTCACCCGGGGGTCTGGTCCGACTGTGGCCCTTGATGACGGAGGCCTTGGTCCCACTGGCCCGGGGGCCCCCAGAAGGCCCCGCTTCCTCCCAGGCCCTGGGGGGGTGGCTGTCCCTGCCCTCCAGCCTCCGACAGTCCTGGGTGGGCACCCCTGGTTGCTGCTCCACGGTCCCGCCCCCCGAGTGTGTTTTGGCCCGCGGCTGCCACTGCTGCAGGGTCAGGGAGCCTTGGGGATGGGGGAAGGGGGAGGGGGAGGGGGGAAGGGCGGGCACAAATAGGAAGCTGAGGCGCAGTGGGAGGTTCGGTCCCAGCCCTGCCCGCCCCCCCCCAGCCAAGCCCCCAAGAGTAGAGGGCATCTGAGCCCCTATGCAGAGTCCATGTGAAGGGGTGATGAAGTACTTTCCCACCCCACGGGTAGGGGAGGGAGCCCTGGGGTGCCCATGAAGATGATATGCAAAGTAGCACACTGGGTGGGGGCAGGCTGGGGTAATCGAGTCCCTGGGGGGCTCACCTACCCTCCCCTTTCATGGGCTCGCCCAGCTGGAGGGAGGAGGGAGGTCCCCACGGGAGCACTCACCTCTCTGAAGCATCTCCTGCCTCAGGGGGTGCCTGCAATGGGCATCCTGCCAGTTGGCCAGCTGATGGAAGGCGTGCTTCATGTCCAGGTGTGAAGGGCCCGAGCCACTGGCCTCCAGGGCCGGGGTGACCCCATGTGGGGGTGTCACCTCGTCCAAATCCAACTCCACCTCCTCCCAGGCCTCCGACTCCTCCGGCTCCACTTCTACCACCCCTTCCTCATCATCCTCTTCCTCCTCCACGGGCCCCACGGGCCCCAGCTCCTCCTCGGGCACCATCTCATCAGGGACCAGCTCCTCCAGGGACACAGAATCCGAGCCAGCCAGCAAGCCTGCCTCCGCCTGGACCCTCCGTGGCTGTGGCCGCGTCTCACATCTGCCCATGGAGACAGGAGGCCTTCTAGAGCCCCACAAGCCACGCTCCTCCATGCCCCGAGGACCCCTCCCACCAAAGGGGCTGAAACAGGAAGCCCCCCACTCCTGGCCTTGCCTCACCCCAGTCCCTGGGAGCTCCCCATACAAATCCCGATGGTCAATCTTCAATGGCCCAACTGGAAGAGAAGGCGTTGGGCTTCTAAGTCCCCTGCACGGGCCCCCAGTAGGGCATGAGCCTGCCTTCCCCCAGCACCTTGACCCTGCTGCACGGGTCAGACTCATGGGGCAAAGTCTCCCTTGTCTTCCCTCCTTCATTACTTAGCTTTCACAAGCCAGGCCCCAGTTAGCTGCCATGGGAACCAGTCTCATCCCGGCAGGGCTCAGACGGGTCAAGTGGCTTGCCTAAGGACACACAGCCAGCTAAGGGACCATGCTGCGACTGGGTCCAGCGCTGCCCGTCTGCTGGGCCCATGCTCGGTCACCTCTCAGTCTCTGGCCAGCTGAAGGACAGGCTTTGGCCAGGACTCACAACTGCCTGAAATTGGGCTGGAGGGCAGGGGGTCTCCTTTGCAGGGCAGCCTGGGGGGAACCAGAGAGGGTAATGGCGGCTCCCTGGTCAGCTTACCCCAGGTTGGAGGTTTCCCTCGAGGCCCCTTCGTAGTTCCTTCAATAGAGAAAAGGGCTGTCACCGTGCGGGAGCAGAGGAGGCCGCGACGGCCACGTCCCTGGGCCCAGCCGCGCAAAGCGCCCCGAGGAGACACAAGAGGACCACGTGGGAGACACAGGGGAGTGGGAGAAGAGACCAGGCAGAGAGTAAGTCGGGAGAGTCGGAGGAGGGCGGGGCGGGGCTGGGGGGCGGAGTCGAGCCCAGAGCAAGGCACCTCTCCATGAAGAAGGTGGGGTCGGAGATGATCCTTCTTATGGATGCTCTGAGCTCCTCAGCCAGGGCCTCCTGGAAGCCAGGCATGGCCTCCTACAGTGGAGAGGGGGGGCGGTCATGACCGTCCGGCACCCCACCCCGCCCCCGAGCCCCACCACGCGGAGGGGGCACGTGGAGGTCGGTGGGGCTGGCGGGGCGCCCGGGAAGGGGCCTCACCAGCGGCATGGTGTAGGTGTAGTGCACGATGGAGCCGGTGGACACCCGGGCTTGCTGGCGGAGGGTCCTCACCTCCTCCTGGGCCTCCATCAGCATGCCTCCGCACTCCACGTACTTCCCCCGCAGGGCCTGCAGCTGGAGGGGCCCCGCCCACAAGCTGGGACCCAGGGACCCAGGCGCCAGCCCAGGGAACCACTGTCACCCCTTGCCAAGCCTTGCGCCAGACACGGGGGGTGCAGAAAGGGATGAGAAAGAACCCCCCCCCCCAGCCCAGTCCACCCCCTGTCTGTGCCAGAGCCCAGAGGGGGGGGCGGGTGGCACCTCATCCTGAAGCCGCGTCCGGATGTCGCTCTCCGATGCCAGCTGCTGCTGCAGCTTCTCCGCCTCGGCGCCATACTGCAAAGGCCCGAGAGCGGTCAGCACCCACTCACGCTGCCCACTCCCGGGCGCCTTCTGCTTCCCCGTCCACTGGGAAGTTTCTCAGGGCCCCTGGAGTAAGTCGTCACACGGGCAATCAGGGACGTGGGGGCTGCGGGCCGCTTCCTCCTGTCAGACCTGCAGTCCTCTGGGGGGCAAGAGCGGGCAGGATGCGGCTCCTGGAGATTGCGTCCAACCCTGCCTCTGGCACAGAGAGGGCAGTGGGCCTGGTGGAACTGGGCACTGAGAGCTCCGTGAGAAGGGGGCTCTGTACTGGAGGCATGATGCCCCCCTCCAAAATATCGGTGTTATAAATTTCAATGTCCATGCCCAGGGTAAATTTCAATGTCCATCTGGATTCTTGCATTACGCTCATGGGACAGGGTTCGCGAGGGGTGGGTCCCCAGTCAATCTCTTTGGAGGTGCCAGGGAGGGAGGAAATGCAGACACCACATGGCATTTGCCAAGGATTCAAGACCTAAGGCTCTGCCTAGAGCCGGCACTCTGAACTCAGGTGGCTAGCCTTCTAAACTACAAGAAAATCAACTTCTGTTTGTGAAAGCCACCCCCTTGTGGCAATTCTGCCACAGCAGCCCGGGAGAGCTAGGATAGGCCCTGTGGCGGGGGTAGGGGGGCAAGGGGGAGGACAGGAGAAGGGGGCCCACACGTGCCACCGCCCCCCCTCCCCACTCACTGACTGGCAGCGCTGCTGCAGCTTCAGCACTTGGGCCCGCAGCTGGCTGACCTCCCTCTGCTGCCGGTCATGGCTCTCCATCTTCAGGGCCAGCACCTCGGACAGCTCAGCCATCTGCTGGCTGGCCTCCGCTGAGGGGCAGGGCAGGCCCAGTCAGTCTCATGCAGGGTCTGCCAGGACCACTCCTGACCACTCCTGGCCCTCCCAAAGGCCTCTGCCCACCCCTACCCTTCAGTTCCTGTGGAATTCCAGAGGGTTCCACAGGCGTGGGCATTGGAGCAGATATTCGAGTCCATGCGTGGGTGTTGTTGGTCGACACGGGGGTGGACACAGCGTGGGTGTTCATTGAGCCCTGGTCCCACCTGCCCTGAGCTTGATTTTAGAGAAGAAGCGGGACCCCCAAGGCTAAAGGGTGGGTGACTGCTACAGGCACCCCACCAGGCCGGACCGGGAGCCGAGAGGGGGTCCATGCGGCTGGGCCAGGCAAAGGGGAGGGGGGCGCATCATGGAGGCGCAGACAAGAGGAATGTAGAGAGGTCTGGAGGCAGACCCAGTAGAGGCAGGGCAGGGCCATGGGTGGGAGCGAGGGACAAACCCTTGGGCCAGGCAGAGACCATTCTGAAGTTAGGCAGAGGAGGAACAAGGTCCGTGAGGTTTCAGAGCGCCCATCCCCGGGGGCAGAAGAGACTGGCAGGACAGGAGTGGGGCAGTAGAGAGACAGCCTGGGCTTCTCAGGAGGAGGGGCTGGCTCCTGCTTCAGGGCCTGAGGGTCAGCAGGGCCAGTGCAAGAGCTGGAGGGACCCCGGTTTGGGATGAAGTTCTGTTACCACTTTGGGGCCTCCATCTCCCCAGCTAGACAGTGCCTAGGACAGAACTGAGCACAATTGCCGGCTAACGCTGGACTCTGGGCTGTCCCCACTCAGCCACTTCTGGCTGCCTCCCCCCTCACACCACGGGTCCCCCACGGTTTGCACAGAGCACTTCCCCCAGCCACTGTGTCTCTTGATCCTGGCAACCCCTGGAGAGGCCAGCGGGTCCAGGAGAGTCCATCTTACAGACAGAGGGAGTGAAGTGCAGAGAGTGCCTGAGCTCACAGAGCCAGGAAGCATCAGAGGTGGGGCTGGAACTCAGGTCTCCAGACTCCAGACTCTTCTTCCCTCCTCTCCTAGGGAACAGTCCCTCCCCCGAGATGGACCCTCACGTACAAAACTGTTCCACACATTCCAGCATGAGCATCTGCTCCTCCTCCTCCAGGGGGTCCACTTGGGAGGCCTGCAGGGGGTGGGGAGAGAGGGAGGGCCAGGGGCATCAACACCCCTCATCAGTGGGGTGCCCCCCTGCCCCACCTCACCTCATCCTTACCTCCTCTCTCAGCTGATCATTCTCCTTCTTCAACTGCCTCAGCTTCTGCTGCAAGACTTCCAGCTGTGGGCAGCTGTGCAGGGACAATGGAGTCCTAG
Organism: Nesogale talazaci; assembly: GCA_004026705.1. Taxonomy (NCBI): domain Eukaryota; kingdom Metazoa; phylum Chordata; class Mammalia; order Afrosoricida; family Tenrecidae; genus Nesogale; species Nesogale talazaci. The sequence goes on along the minus strand of PVJH01038521.1, from coordinate 857 downwards.
GGGAGGGGATGGTGGAAGTCGGGGTACCCAGTTTTCAACACCCCCCCCAGGGGCCCACACCCAGGCTAAGGGTGCCAGTCCACATCCATCCACCAGGCAATACTTCGGGCAGTGGCCCTGTCTGCATCTCTGCCTCAACGTAACGTACACCTGGGGAACCCGGGCTCAGAGAAGGGACCACCTAAGAAGGGGACACTCACAGCTGGGGGGCGTCACGGGAATGAGCACACTGCTGCGCCTCTTTCTTCTCTTCCTCTTTTTTCTCTTCCTTTTCCTCCTCGTCCTCCTCCTCGTCCTCCTCCTCCTCTTCCTCCCCCTCCTCCTCAGAGTCTGAATAGAGCTGCAGGAGCTCATCCCGCAGGCTCACCTGATGCCTCAGGTGCACAATCTGGCAGGAGGGGAGAGGAGCCCCAGGTGGGGGAGCGGCAGGGGCAGTGGGCCTGGTCCTGGCGGAGGGGACAGCAGAGACGTCTGAGAGGCACGTCCCTCCCCGCTGCCCCTCCCGGTTACCTCCTCCCTGGCAGAGCCCAGCATGGCATCCAGCTTGCTGTTCTCCTCCATCAGGGCACTGTTCTGTTTCACCAGGGACTGGCCGATGCGAGCCGCCGAACTCAGGTCCCGCTCTCTCTGCAGAGGGACCACCACCCATGGGCAACGCCTTCCTGGCTCCCAGGAGTCCCCAGGCTCAGAGGGAGACCCTCCCTGGTCCTCGTTCCCCAGGGTCTGCTGTGGGCCCCCTGTGGAACCTGACTCAGTTTCCCCTCATGGAGCCAGAGCACAGGGGTCAAGAAGGGCTTTAAGAGTCCCTCCACCTGAACGCCCCACTCTGCGGCCTTGGACAGAGGCAACCAAGCAGG
>PVJH01038520.1:0-17132 GCA_004026705.1 Nesogale talazaci | reverse complement strand
AATATCTTTTCAAACTGGTTCAAAGCCCTGACCCATATTATCAGATAGTCTAGAGGCAAAAAGGAAAATATACAAATCATAGAATAATGCCTAAAAGGGAAAATTCTAATCAACATGATATAGGGCCCGGGGCATTCCAGGTCTACCCAGATTTTATGTGAAGCCTGGGAAAATGATGTCTATGCTGTCTAGCAAAGCACTTCTCTTTCAGGAGAGGGAGACTTGTTATGATCTTTAAGTCAGTGGGGAGGTGGGAGCAGGACAAAGTTCCACTGCTTTATTGGTTCTACATTGAAAAAGTCATAAATCTAAGTCACACACACACACACACACATATAAGCACACATAGATGCATACTAATAGCTGTCAGTGCTAGGTCTCAAATTTTCAAAGGTTGGTAGGATCAAAATATCTGAAATTACTGTGCGCTTCCTGCCAACATGGAACACCAAAATCTAATAGTTTGGGCCCTTAGTTTGTTCAAAAACAAATAATGAGTGACGGAGCATTTAAGGATGTGTCAAAGGCTAAGAAATAAAATTTACTTAAAGGTTTCACAATAAGGAATATTTTGGTAATTATTTTTTGTTTATCTTGCCTAAAGCTTTATTAGAAACAGTAGAACTGATGGAAAGCAAACAAATATATCTTATAAACCCTTCATAAATTGAAGGGTTGAAGAAGTAAGAATTCACAGAAGAACAAAGTAAGAGATTGGGGAAAAGGCCAATGATAAACTTTAAAACACATAAATGCAGTAAGAGAAAGAATGCTAGAAAATAAAAATGATAAGAAAAATATGAATAGATGACAATAATACTTCTCCAAATTGGTTTGAGAAGTCATATTCCTAAATATAACCTACAAGAATCAACAAGTTGTGACCTCTCCCACCTTCTCTTGCTTCATCCCAGTTAATACTAGTCAGGTATTCTCGTCTTCAGACATGGACCTTATCTCTGCTCCTCATAGTCACTGAACTTCTGCTCAGACTCTCTGGCCCTACATTTATTCACCTACATAGAGCATAAACATTTTCTCCAGGGTTAGTCTCATTTGTTTTCCTTTAGATCTTAACTTACTTGTCAAAAGTGAAACCTTCCTTAAACTCCCAGAGAGCTCAAGTCTTTATTACATGGTCTTGATTTGACACATATTGTACTTACCATTGTTGCGATTTATATTCTTCATTGATTAATAATTAGATTAATAATCATAATAACAGTATATTTTGCCTATACCTATAGATTTTGTCATATACAATCTATTCTAATTCATTAAACCAATATTGAAAACCTACCATGTATCCAGAGAAGTACTCTATGTATATTTTTCTCATTTGATCCCCACATCAACCCTGCAATATATGTACCATCAAGAATATATTTTACAATGAGGAAATAGAGGTGTAAAACAACTTGAAAAACAGCCCAGCATCCCTCATTGTACATGCAACAAAGTGGTGGAGGTGGTGTTTAGAAGCTGGCAGCCTAACTCATAAGTTATTCTTTACTGAGAGGAAAGCAATTGTTTTTTATCTGTAAATGATTGATCTACAGACATCACTGGCCATTTTATATTCCTGTTTTTTGTTAAGTTGTAAGAAAATTATTTTAGGTAAATAATAATGAAAGCGTTTTAGAGGGGAAAATTAGGTTAAAACAGAAAACTATAGAGTTCCCTATTGCATTGTTTGCACGTCATTAAACATGGAGTGTACAGTTAGAAAGTCACTTACAAGTTGCATCAATTACTATCTTAAACATAGCACTGGAGAGCAATCTTTATCTCAGAACTCTGAGTAAATATGCACAGCATTTTAAACCCCTTAGAGCAAAGGCATTCCTCAGTCTGATGAGGGTCTGTATTGATTAGTTCAGGCTTTCATTTAGAATCTGAAAAGTTTGTAATGGCACCATAAAACTAAATTTCCAAATAACGCAGGGCTCTAGCAATATCTACTTATATCTTCTGCACAGCATTTTCATCAGCATTACCGAAAAGATATGTTTACATAACTTGAGTTAAGGCCACAATGGAAGAGAAGGTTTATAAGGAAAACAGTTTCCTTGCTTTCTTTATGAGATCTAAGGACAGACACAATGCCCTCGACAAACTACTTGGGGAAAGAACCATATTTTATGTATTTTGTTCACAGTGTAAATACAAATAATGTAATAAGGAGTTGGTGAATAAAAGGCCTGGGCTGCTGTTTTTCCAATATGAATATAATAGACATCACAATAAAGGAATGCCAAAGTTAACCCAAACAGATACTACATGGTAACAAGAGGCATATCAAAATTAGGCTTCAAAAAACATGACATAACTAGAGAATGCTATCAAATAGTAACAGTAGATGATTCAGGCTTGGAAGCAGCAGCCGCATATCTGAACAGTACAATCACAGTCCACAAGAATTAAAGTGCTAGGGCTGAGAACCGGTGGAGTAGTGGTTGTGCGTGGGACTGCGGCCCACTGGGACAGAGGTACAATTCCAGCAGTGGGGCTGAGCCTCCTACTCCCACCACCGAGAGCAATGATGGCCAAAAAAAAAAAGAATTAAAGTGCTAAAAACAAAACAATGGAAACAACAACTTTTTTTTAATGTTCCTCTCTGAGGAGCCTGCAGTGAGCATTGTGGGAACTCCACTCCATTTATCACTCCGAAGCAGCTGTTTAGGTTATTAAGTTTAACTTTATGCTCTACAGCATTGGAAACAGCTACAGAGATAGAGATCTTGCTACTTGTACGTATTTGGGCTTTTTTGAGTGTTTATGTGTATGCTAGTGTGAGTGTTTTACTATGGGACTAATGGCACACTGGGAGACATTCTAGAAAAACCATGACAGCCTTATTTTATTTAATGCTTTTCAATGAAGCTCCACAACAAAACAGAAGAAAGTAAAGAAACAAACAAACAAAAACTACCTAGATGACATGACAACTGTGTTAGACAGGATTCTCTAGAGAAACAAAACTAGGACATTAATAATTTTAATATATATACACATTTTTTTTTATTTTGGGGGGGCATCACTGCCCTCTGGCGGGAGTGGGAGGCCCAGCCTTGCTCCTGGAGAGTTGCTGCTGGATTTGAACCACCAACACAGTGGGCCACAGTCCCAGACTCAACCACTATGCCACCGGGGCTCAGCCCTATATACATACTTATATAGATAGATAAACTCACTTCCATAAGACAGCTAATACACTGACAGTCCTTCAAGTCTTGAGGGCCACTAAGTAGTCCTCTGTAGAGCAATTCAGGTTATCCAGCCACAGGCAGCAAACAGTAAAGTGAGTCACCAGCAGTCAACCAGATGACAGGGTCTGATAGCCCCCACCTCAAGAAATGTATATTCCAGTAGGGTGGCGAAGCAAGGCATGAAGGAACCTCAACTTACAGAGACACAGTCGACAGATTAGGTGTACCAAGGGTAGTATAGCTTGCAAATGAAGGCACAGAACAAGCAAGAGAGCCGACTGTACACTGGTCCGAAAATCCAAGAGCAAGAGAGAGAAAGGTGAGGCCCACTGAGCCATTTATATCTCCACCCTTCAATTAATCTCACATGTGTTCATTGACCATGTTGTCACAACAAACCTACCTCTTTTCATTGGCCATGTTGGCACAACAAACCTACCTATCACAATAACCTCACAAGCTCTAATTACAAACTGGGGGATGGGTTCAAACTAAGAGCACTAAAGTCTTTACTGCATTCCAATCTGGGCAAAATAAAGTTAAAAAAAAGAAGGAATAAGAAGGACCTAAGAACAAGAAACCCAAGATTTACCACAGGAATTCAAAACAAGGTACAGCGGACGAGTTTGAGAAGAGAATTGAACTCAGATTTGTTCCCCTCTTATTGGATGTGAGCAAATGCTCTAAAGTACAGGGGAATGAGTGAACAGGCACATTCCAGACTCCTATACATTCTCAAAACACATCCAGCTGGTTTCTTTTTTCCAGGACAGGACCACACACAGAAGAAAAACTTCTGAAAATAGAATCAAAATAGAATGGAATGGAAATCTAAATGACCTAGAAAGAGTAGTTCTAGAACAGAATGAGAAATAAAGTAAATCCAGAAGTTTTCAAATAAGGATTCTTATTCCAAACTACACACACACACACACACACACACACACACACACAAAGTTCAGATAAGTTAGAAAAGACATTTTGGAGTGTATGTCAATGAAAAGATTCAAAAAGTCTAATGTCACATAAAATAAAAAACAAAAAATATCAATGTAAAATATTACACAGTTATTATAATAAAATGGAGACTAAGAAACAGAACAAGATTCCTACAAAGGAATTATGATAAAAAGATACATCTAAGAAAAAGAGAAAAATCAAATATTTATATCTCCACCCTTCAAAATTTTTAACAAATATTTAGCAAATATTTCAAAATAAGGTAGAAAATCACAAAATATGTAGTGTCAAAAATTAGGATTAGAAATATTCAGATATTATGTGACAATGCATTAAGATATTAGAAAATATGCAGAAAACTTATATACAAAATAAAAATTAATCTGCAGGAACTACATGTGAAAGTAGTACCTAAAGAAAAGTGAAAACAAATTAAAATTAATAAAAACAATGACCAATCATCCCCCACTGAAGCAGTTCAACTCATAGAATTTAGAAATGGGACTCAGAATAAGGACACCAAGGGAGGAATTAGACTTCCCACTCAAATTCTCACCTGTGTGGAACTCAGCAGATGCATGTTGAAGTCTCCCTTTCCCTACCCTAATGAACTTCCCACTCCAGTCATGATGAGCGTTCTGCCTCACTACCTATACAGAACAATCCAGGGACGTTATAAGCGGGGCCCGAACCCAAAACACCACAAAAGGGTTCTAGATTTTTCACACAAGTTTTCACCCATGGGGAACGCAATAGAATGCACCAGCAAACACTCCTTTCTGGTAACCCCACCACCTACCAAAGAAGGCCAATCAGGGCCTAGAGAAATGTGACCCAGAATCAGGACATGAAAGGATTGGGCCTCAACGGCGAGGTCTGTCTCTACAGTTAAATAACCACAGCAGTATAGGGATAGAGCCAACCCTCGGGGAGACAGAGTAGTTCCAGATAGTTGTTAGACCCAATCTCATTAGCTTCTGAGAAAGAAAACCCAGGGCTCCTGTGCCTGCCAGAGGAACTGGGACTCAGTCAGGGTTACTTAGCAACCTTCCCCACTGCTGGAGAGGTAGCCAGTGAACACGGGCGTCCCACTATTCCTACACAGACCACCTTCTAATCAGAAGCCACATCTCCCTGAGGTACCCACTATGATATCCTATATCTATTTACCTTGGGACTATACATAAGAAGCAGAGAGTTTAGAGTTATATTGTAAGCTACTATAAAGAGATCTTTCGTTATGAACACAAATAATCCGAACTCACCCTTCACAATTTACAGGGTTGATAAGGGACTCTGGTAAATTTAATATACCCTTCACAAAGCCCAATCCTCAGAAGGTGCTTCCTACACTTTGACAGTATCTATTCTCCACCAACTATCCCCATAACCCTCTGAGCCCAGGTGCCCTGAGTTGTTCCCGCCCCCGCCATGGTCAATGAATGCTGGGCTGCGGCCTATGATCTGCCTGCCCATTGCATCTGGGCTGCTCACAACAGATCTGGCACTGCTGCTGTGAACAACGAAAGATGCTATGAAGAGGAACAATATTCAAATAATTAATCCACCAGAACAATAAAGACAAAGAAGTCAACAGGGTGCACTAAAGCACCTATGAAATACACTAGACTTATCCAGTTCCTTGAGGCTTCCTCATCCCCCACTATCATGGCTGCCTTTCACTGCGGGCTACACTGGAGCATGTGCACAGGTACAGTTAAGAGATGAGAGCCCAAGATACACTGAGTTCAGAAACAGGAATGTGATTAGTGATACCAGAAGGGTAGGGGAAAGATGGACACAGGAGGAGTAGAAGGGAAAACCTATTGTGATGGTCGGTACATAATCATACACACACCACCTCCAGAAGGACAAACAACAGAAACCAAAGGGAAAGAGAGATATGCTCAGTGTAAGATATGAAAATAATAATAATTCAAAATTTATCAAAGGGTCACAAGTGTGGGAGTTGGGAAGGAGGGTAAAAAGAGGAGTTGATATCAAGGGCTGAACAGAAAGTAAGTGTCTATAAATTAATGATAGCAACACAACACAAGAGTCTCCAATAAAATGATGTTAAAATAAATAATAATAATAATAATAATAATATATTTTTGAAGATAATAAAAAAGGTGGAAGAAAACCTAAGATCAATGACAAATGCTATGAAGTGGAAACACAATTGATCTACAAGAACAAGACACAATAAAGAATTCAACAACCAAATTAGCAAGGGAATTTCTGAAAGGAATCTTCCCCACCTTAATAAGTAAGAATTATAAACTCATACAGGAAGCAGGGAGGACACCAAGTAGACTAAACACCAGGAAGAACTCACTAATGCACATAATAGTTAAATTATCTGACTTTGAGGAAAGAGAAAAAAATTCAAGAGCAGCAAGAGAAAAAAAGTGATCACATACAGTGGTGCTCAACTAAGAATATGCTCAAACCTATCAAAAGATAACTTGAAAGGGGGGAGAAAAAATGTCAGCCTGAGATCCTCTATCCTGCCAAACTGTTTATCAAAATAGACAGCAATGTGAAAGTCTTCCAGGATGAGAGAAAACTCAAAGAATATACCATACGCCACCCAACCCTGTGGAAAATATTTGCGGATTCGGTATGGTCAGAAGACCAACATTCACCAAGGACAAACAGGTGACCACCAGAAACCAACACACTGAAAACAATTACCAAGATAGCATAGCCTCAGAGGGGAATGGAGGCAAGAATGAAGTCCTACATGTAGTCCAGTGATATAAAGGGAGATAAGAAAACATCCAACAAAACATCCATCAATGGCGATGACAGCCATTGATCCATAGATGGTGATAATTACTCTGAATGTCCATGTCCTCAATTCACCTATCCAAATGCAATGTTTAGCAGACTGGCTCAGAAAACAAGAGACACACCTTACATCATTAGGTAAAAACAGATGAAGAATAAAAGGCTGGCAGATAGTATACCAGGTAAATGGCAAGTTTAAGAAAGCAGGAGTTGAAAGTATCACTATTTGAAGATAAAACGATTCTATACATGGAAAACCCCAAAAGATCCACAACAGGAGTAACTGACAGTGATTAAGGAAAATGGAAAAGTGGCAGGATACACAATCAACAAACAAAAGTTTATTGGTTTGCTATATACATCAGACAAGAACATGAAAGAGGAGATCAAGAAGGAAGTATCATTCACAACAGCCAAGAAAAAATTGAAATAAATAAGAATATATTTAACCAGAATAACAAAAGACTTATACAAAGAAAACTACAGAATTCCATTACAGGAAACCAAAAGCAACTTCCAAAAATGGAAGAATATATCATGCTCGTAGATCGGAGTACTCAATATAGCAAAGATGGCAATCTTACCCAAGGCACCATAGACGTTTAATGCTAACCTGACTCAAATATAAACAACCTTCTTCAAAGAAGTGAAAAACCTGATAACCAATTTCATATGGAGAGGATAAAAGCCCAGAATTAGTGGACAACTTGTAAAGAAGGGCAAAGTCGGAGGACTTCCTTTCAAAACAGCACAGTAATGGAATAATGACAGATACTCAGAGCAATTGAATAAGAACAGAAAACCCAGAAATAAAACCACTAGTTATAGACAACTGATCTTTAACAAGAGCCCAAAAAGTATCAACTAAGAGGCAGATGCCCTCTTTAACATGTGGTGCTGGAAAAAAAAAAAAACATTAACAAGTGGTGCTGGACACAATGGATATCCACATGTAGAAAAATGAAACAAGATGTTTACCTCACCCTAATCTCAAAAAATATTCCAGGTGGATCAGTGACCTAGAAGTAAAATCCCAAACTATTAGGACCATCAATGAAGGAATTGGGGAAAACCTTAAGTACCTTGGCTCAGGAAATGCATAAACTAATTGCAATAGGGAATGGCACACCCACAAAGATGATGCTGAAATCGAAAAGTGGGATAAACTAAGGATAAAACATCTTTGTGGATCGACAGAATTCACCAGGAGAGTAACAAGAGAACCCACAGATTGGGAGAGGATTTTAGTAATGACGCAACAGACAAAGGGTTTATTACTAAAATCTATATTGCAATCCTAGCCTGCAAAAAGAGAAAAAAAATAGCCCCCTCGGGAAGTGGAGAAAAGACCTGATAGGTAGTTTCATGAGGGAGGAGAGCCAAATGACCAATAAACATATGACAAAATGCTCCAATCATAAGTCATCAGAGAAATGCAAATTAAAACAATCGTGAGTGTGGCAGTCATGTACTCTGGTGCCAATTTGAATAAGAGTATAGGGTGGAGTCTACCATGTCAATCTGGAGATAGTTAATGAGATCTCTGTGTGGGCATGGCTTTCTCTGAGAATTCAGGGAAATTTCACGATATTTCCCCCATTGAAGTGAGAGACTATCGACTCAGTCACTTGGAGACATTCTACTGACAAGACACAAAACTCAGTCCCTTGGGACACTCGACTGACAAGACAACATGGCAGCATGAGTCCTGGAACCTGGAGGAGCCAGAGGAGAAGCCACATGGTCTTGCCCTGATGGAACCAGACCTCTGGGGCTGGAGAAACCAAGTAAGGACTCCTGACAGTGCTGAGATGCTTCTACAACCACTGAATACACAAGACTCTGTACCCACTGGCCTGTGATTGTCTTTGCATCATTGCATGTGCTTTGTGAGTCTGAAGAAGACTTTATAGATTATTATCGGACATATGGGCTAATATCAGACTTATGGACTTAGACTGGAACGGGCTGGAATGCTTTCTCAATGTTCCATTCCTCTTGTATATAAACCTCTTCCTCATATGCATATACATGCTTATGAATTTATTTCTCTCGTCTACCCAGACTAACACAATGAGATACCACCTAATACCTTTGGAGCTGGCCCCAATCAAAAAACCCGACAGCAACAAATGTTGGAGGGGATTTGGAAGGGCAGAAATTCTCATTCACTATTGGTAGTCATGTAGATACCTACAGCCTCTGTGGAAAGAAATCTAGTGATATATGCAATATATCTGGGTATACACTGGGCATATACCCAGAAGAGGTAAGAAATAGACCATGACTAGTAGTCTGTGCTCCAATGGTCCTTATGGCACAATTCACAATTGCACAGAATTGAAAATAATCTAAATTTTCATCGATTGAAGAGTGGATTATAAAATTCCAGCACATCAAATATAAAGCACTGATGAGCACATGAAGCACATCTTCCCATGGGAAGAGATGGAGAAAATTATTCTACGTGAAATTAGTCGATCTCAATCACAAAAGGATGAGTACAACATAAGACCCCTGAGGTAAGTATAATCAGCACAGTAGGTATAGAAGAAAAGCTATTTAACTCACAATATACTGGTTGAGGTACAGACAATTGAGTGGGGAACAAACCAAATGCAAGGATGTGTGACTCCAACACAAAAAAAGGGAAAGTGGGATAAGGTGGAGGGAAGAAAGTAAGAGGCAGATGGAGGAGATGCCCGTGTGTAGCCAGGCACTATATCACCCCGAGGGAGAGTATTGCTTAAGTCTCCACAGAATTGTAAATGTGTCGAGACACCCCACCACAGTGCACCAAAATTTGAGGACAACCTACTCACATGGAACAGCTTATGAATGAAGGGGCTACAAGGCCAGCCCCAGTTGGACCCAAAGTAACACCCTCATAGAAGTATGAGGTAGACAGGACAACTCTAAATAAACAAATTGGCAAAAGGGGCCAAAAGGACACACCCACACAAAAGATTACCAAGAAGGAAAAGGAGAGAGTGAGGATGTGGCAGTCACTGATCTGTGTCAATTTCAGCACTTGGAGTGTAGGGGTGGAGTCTGGCCTGTCAATCTGGAGACAGCCAATGAGGCCTCTGTGTGGGTATGGCTTTCTTCTGAGAATTCTGGGAAGTCTCGAGGTATTTCCCAATTGGAAGAGAGAGACTTGTCTTGGTCTCTTGGAGACTGTCTACCGACAAGACAACATAGCAACATGATATAGACCCTGAGTCCTGGAGACTGGAGGAGCCAGAGAAGCCACATGCCCTTACCCTGAAAGATCCAAACCTCTGGGGCCAGAGAACCCACATGGAGGCTCCTGCCAGTGCTGAGATGCTTGGGAGGTCATGGGGAGACTTATACCAATGTTGAGATGCTTCTACCGCAAATGATGGACCCTGAGTCCTAGAAACTAGGAGCCATGGGGAGACCCCTGCCAGCACCGGTATGCTTCTACTGCTTTTACTGCCACTGGACACACAAGACTCTGCACCCACTGGCCTGTGATTGTCCTGATATCATTGCACATACTTTGTGAGTCAGGAGACTTTATAGACTGAATTCGGACAAAAGAGCTAATACCGGACTTATGACCTTGGACTGCACTGGGTTGGGATGCTTTCTCAATGTTCCATTCCACTTGTATATAACACTCCCTTATATCCATATGCGTGTTTATGAATTGGTTTCTCTAATCTACTCAGATTAACAGGGAGAGTCTAGATCCTATGTCAGCACACTAATCCCATTGGACAATGTCACAGCATGGAGCTGCTCGGGCAGAGAGGACTATTCGGTTGACAACAGCTCGAGGCATGATATTCTCTAACTGGTCACTGACACTGTGAACCAGGCTCACAGGAACCCGAGGAGAAAATGAGTGTGTTGGCTGTTCTGAAGTTCATGACCTAGCCCTAGGGAGCTAGAGTTGTTGAGAACTTGTGATGGGGTCGTGGTCTAAAGGCAAGGCAGTGAATTAGCACCCAGGTGAGGTTAAGAGAGACAGCCCACACTGAGTGGATCGGAACCCGACTAGATGAAGAGAAGATTTTTGAGCCTGTGAACTGGTGCACATTTTTGCTGATTTGACGGACAGCTTGTCCTCATTTGAGTTTGCTTATGGATTCATTTCTTACAAGGAATGAAGATTCTTCACATCAAAGCTATGATTGCCTCCAAAGGTCTCCAAGTGTGCAGAATAGAAACTGAATGCCCAAAATTGGGGGAGATAAAAGCATGAAGTAGTTGGCTTACAAACTTTCATAGGTGTTGGAATGTATTCATAGGCTTACGGTATATGCACCTAACTGCAATTGTTAGCACAGCATAATTTTGTTTTATTCACTTACAGAATGTTATATGTAAATGAGTTTGGCACATATTGAAAATGGTTCCAGTCATTAGCCATATGAGATACTATCTAACAGTCCCCAAAAATAGCTCAATAAAAAAAAGAACAACAAATGTTGGAGGGGATGTGGTGAGATAGGCACATATATTCATTCCTGGTGGGCTTGTAAATATTTACAGCCACAGTGGAAGCAACTTGGAAATACAAGGAATCATATGACCAGCAATTCCACTACCCAGAAGAAATAAGAAACAGACCACACCAGACAAACACTCTTCAGTGTTTGTCACTGCACTGTTTAGAATTGCAAAAAAATTGGAAACAGCCTAATTTCCATCAACAGATGAATGGATATAAAACACCTTAGTATATATGCACAACAGAATACTACTCATCCCTAAAAAATAGTGATGAACCTATGAAACACCTCATCTCGTAGAACACATTGGAGGATATTATGCTAAGTGGAGGTTAAGCCAAGGACAAAAGGTCAAGTACATGAACCCAGGAGGTAAATTTCAACAGTAGAACGGGTATAAGAGATAATGCACAAAACACTCAATTCCCAGGTTGAGGACCAGATATTCTGGCCTGATCTGAACCAGACCAAACCCCACTATTCAGACATCAAAAACAAATGCAGATAGCACCTGTACTGAACAGTGTCTTCCGACCCCAACCTACCACACTCCATATGCCTTTTTTATTTTTTATTTTTGGCAGCACTGCCCTCAGGTGGTGGGAGCAGGAGGCCCCGCCCTTGCTCCGTGAAGCTGGAATCGAACCTCCATCCCAGTGGGCCGCAGTCCCATGCACAACCACTATGCCACCGGGGCTCAGCCCCGGGTCACAGATGGGTGCCAAAAGAAAAACAGCGGCAATAGGGGCTCAGAGTACTAGCCAACCCAAGGGGAGGGTATTGTTTATATATCCGCAGAAAAGGGAGAGTGAGAGTGGACCTCATTCCAAGGTGCCAACCCTTAGGAGCGATGTTCCTGCTCAGAGCAGCCCATTCGAAGACATAACTGCAGGACCAGCCTCAACCCAAGACATGTTGTGCTCTCCCTAGATGACAGTGCTGTAGAGGACAACCCTGAAGATAAAGCTTGGGGAGAATGACAAGTCTGAACCACCCATATGGAGGCAATTCAAGAGGGAAGTGATAGTAGTTGAAGCCACAACATCCCCAAAGAATCTGAGTCACAGACTTCCGACTCACTGGGGCAGCACTTGGTACACCATCTGGAGTGTTTGGGTTTTACTCACAAGGGGGCCACACTTAAAGTCTTAAGGTGTAACTGGGGTGTTAGGTGGCAGCAATAGACCACTCCACTCCTGACTGCAGGAATAGCATCAGGGACTTGCAAGGAATAGCATCATTTGGACAAGAATGCTTAAGACTAAAAGGGTGTGTGTATTGTTAGTTAAGAGGGGTCTGGGATATGTAACCCTGAAAGAAATGGTGACAGGGCTGATGGTTTATAACATATCCTATTCTCTCTTTAACAGACAAATATTCCTCTGTTGTATGTCACAGTCCCTGTTAGATTTGTGACTTTCTCTGTTTTTTTTGGGGGGGGGGGGGGGGGGGGGGGGTTTGGGATGCTTATCTATACAAGATATGCAGGATGTCTAATCTTTTAGAGAGAGTGAATTAACCAGCGGTTCCTGGGGGGCATGGGAGTGGAGGAGGTGGGGGTGAGGTGACCAGTGAGCCAATAGATTCCAAGTAGAGGGGAACAGTAAGGGTTCCAACATTGATGGCAAGGAGAGAGCAACTTTTCTCAACATATTTGATCAATCGAATTGTATCTGAATCCTGAGAGATGGACAATAGGTAAACATGATAGTGGGGAAGAACAGAAATAAACAGAGGACCTGATTTGAAGGCAAAACGGAGATAAATAACTCAGTGGAGCCAGACTCTCTCTCTTTCTTCCTTCTCTTTCCTGCTGTTGAGGCACCTAGAGAGCTAGAGGAGACAGGTGGAGACCCCTGCCAGCATTGAGATGCTTCCACTGCTACTGGATCCACAAGAACTCCGACCCACTGACATGTGATATTCCTTCATTTGGCATCAATGCATGTGCTGCATGAGTCACAAGAGGAATTTATGGACTATTATTGGACATATGGTCTAATATCAGAGTTATTGGACTTTCTCTGGACTGCACTTGGATGTTGTCTCAATATACAACTATTTTTTATATAAAGTTCTGTCTTATACACATGTGAGTGGCTATGAATTTCCTTCTCTAGTCGAGCTGGACTAACACAGCTTGATTAACAGTCTGACCTGGTGGAATGGACTCCAAAAGCACTAAGAGTCAACATTTTCATGACTTTTGTCCTCTTGGGAAGTTGACGGATATTTGCCTTCAATCAATATTAAACCTTTTTGAAATGAGAAAATCACTCATACACTTGAGTTTTTCCCATAACACTGTCCTTGCATGCTGTGTTCAACATCAGAACAGTTTTTGCAGCACTTTTCTGGAACAGAAAACAAAATTTCTCAACCATACACGGTTCTCTTAAATTGGCCATTACAAAAAAAGAAAAAAAAAAAAAAAAACGAGGTTTGAGCAAAACTGCTTTTATAAAAAAATTCACTTTGACCAGAAAGAACCTTTTGAATCAATTCCACTGCGTGTCCTAACTCAGAGCGAGTTGATGGATACTCACCCAGAAGGAAAAAATGTATACTATGAAAACTACTCACACACACACACACGCAAAATTACAAATAATTTTTTTTAAAAAAAGCTCTGCTCTGCTCAGCACAAATCTGGTTCCTGCTAGGGTATGGTTTTGCATTAGTCCAGGTAGACTAGAGAAACAAATTCATAAACACACATATGGACATAGAGGAAAGGTTTATCTACAAGAGGAATGAAACATTGAGAAAGTATCCCAACCCACTCCAGTCCAAGGTCATAAGTCTGTTATTAGCTCATATGTCCAAAAGCAGTCTATAAAGGCTCCTTACAACTCACTAAGTATGTGCAATGAATCCAGGGCAATCACAGGTCAGTGGGTGAAGAGTCTTGTGAGTCCAGCGGCAAAACATCCTGGCTTTGGTAGGGGTCCTCTCATGGCTCCTTGTTTCCAGGGCTCGGGGTCTATCAGCAGTATCCAATGGTGGTAGAAGCATCTCAGCACTGGCAGAGGTCTCTCTGAGGCTTTTCCGGCTTCAGAGGTCTGGTTCCATTAGGGTAAGGCCATGTGGCTTTTCTTCCGTCACCTCCAGTTCCTCGGATGCTGCTATCTTGTCTTGTCAGTCGAGCATCTCCCAACCACTGAGGAGATGGTCTCTCATCTCCACGAGAGAAATAGTGTGAGACTGCTCAGAATTCTCAGAGAAAGCCATGTCCACATAGAGGTCTCATTGGCTATCTCCAGATTGACAGGCTAGACTCCACCCGTAAATTCCCAATCATGAAACTGACACACTAGTACATGACTGCCACAGGTGTAAAGCAAGGAATGAAGAGGAGCAGTTATCAAGGAGTTCAAGAAGAAAATGTTTTGAAGCTGATTTTGGTAGCTATTTTATAATACTGTTTGATATGATTGAACTATGAAATGTTATATCTGTAAGAACTCCCATTGAAATGCTTAAAAAAAAGTTTTGTTGTTTAAAAATTTATGAGCAATAATAACAAAAATATATATACAACAGAAGAAATTTACTTTCAAACAATCCGCCTGAAGGAGAAAATAGAAAAAATACTTAAATTATATCTTGTGCTACTCCAAAATTGTGAATGTAAATAATATGTGGTGCAACAATTGGAGGACATTCAAATGTCCATTCTTTCATTCTCTCAAGACCTTCAATATCAAGGTTTTTAGTGTAAAATAGAGAAAACGAATGCAGTAAAGCAGAAATTCAATAGATGCTGTATAATACTGAATTGGAATAGTCAATGTGAAATCACAAAGAATTGCTGTTCAATTGTTATTGTTATTCAATTACTGTTACTCAATTATTCAAAAGGTCTAAATAAAATTGCTAACCTAGTAGCAGAGGTGTGGTTTTTGACCAAATTATGGTCTTGAAATAGCAAACAATCAAATAAATAAATAACAAAATATCAGTACATCTTGAAGAAAAGCTTCATTACAGTTTTACACTCTGGGAAATTCTTTATAAGGTTACAAGGAGTCCATCAGTTCAATGGCAGTGTGGTTGGGGAAAATGTACCGTGGAGTCTCCTGGAGATATTTATTTGGAGATATATAGCAATACAGCAAACAGAGTGCCTCGATTAACCGATTTCAGTGGTTAGAGCTGAAAAGGGAGCTTGATTGTTATGTGACACCATTTAGTCATACAAATGGAGGAAACCAGGAAAGAAATGCAATTCGTTCCACTTCAGTTTATGTCTTGTACTCTAAAGCTGTAAGATGATGGAAGAATGCGAGTATACAGGATATTTGCATGTATCTACTCAAAACAAACAAGAGAAAAGAAATGGCTAGTTTTTCAAAGTCAAACTGGAATGGGAACATTGAAAAAGGAAAATAAATGTTTAAAAAATTATAAATATTAGGAAAAATCATGTGTAGAGATTCAGATTTATAAAAAAAGGAAGGCACAACAAACTATTGATAGCAAGGATTGGTCATGATTTGTTATAAGCTGACAAGCAGGAAATAAATATTTTCAATTTTGCAAATCAAGCAATCTGTGTAATTAACTACTCAAGTCCTCCCCACAGACAGTAACAAGAAATTGTGCATAGCTGGATTGGGTCCTGATTAAGTAATATGTGCTACAACGAACTAAGCTTTTACATATCTGACAGAATGATATATGAAAGGATAAATTACACTTCATAAAAATAGAAATATCTAGCTAGCAGAACAAATAACAAAAAACCATGTCATTGCTTCTTCTAATTTCCCAAACATCAAGAACCAAGTCATGCTTTAAAAGTGTTTAAAAGGAACATAAAAAGTGTTTCGGGCTGAGCCCCGGTGGCGTAGTGGTTGTGCGTGGGACTGCGGCCCACTAGCATGGAGGTTCAATTCCAGCTCCACAGGAGCAAAGGCTGGGCCTCCTACTCCCACCACCAGAGGGCAGTGATGCCCCAAAACACACAAAAACAACAAAAAAAAAAAACAAAAATAAGTGTTTCAAACCATTTCAAGCATCCCTTAGGGCAGTAGTTCTCAAACTGTTGGCCACGACCCCTTTGGGAGGTCAAGCAACCCTTTCACAGAGGTTGCCTGATTCATAACAGTCGCAAAATTACTGTTATGAAGTAGGAACAAAAACAATGTTATGGTTGGAGGGGTTACCACAACATGAGGAATAGTCTTAAAGGGTCACGGCATTAGGAAGGCTGAGAACTTGACAGAGACACTTGACAGAGACACTTATTACCAGAGCACTCATGTGTCAAGCAACAGAACTGACCCAATAACAATAGCTGATAATTTCTGTCCCATGCTTCCTTCCTCCCAAACCCTTCTATACATTCTCTGTATAGAAGACTGTGTTGTCTATAAACACTATCACCTACCTAAAATGGCTACAGGGATAATGAATGCTTGACTTTATAGCACAATGTGGAACTCCAGTTCCAGGCCACAGGGGAATACTGGGTTGAAATTTAACACTCAAGCTCCTAGAGCAGCGGTTCTCAAACTGTGGTCGCAACCCCTTTGGAGGTCAAATGCCCTTTCACAGGGATCTCGTAAGACCATGGGAAACCCCATATTTCTGATGGCCTTAGGAATTGAGACACCACTTCTTTATGCCTCTCTAGGCATGTCCACCCACATGCAGATATGCCCACATATGAGTACCCAACATGAAG
>PVJH01038519.1:0-17113 GCA_004026705.1 Nesogale talazaci | reverse complement strand
GTCCCTTGCTGACTCTAGGTCTTTGCACTTGTGTCTGCTCCCTGGAATGCACATTTCTCTTCCTGCTTCTAGAACCAGGTCGCATGTCAGCTGCGCCTTAAACCTGTTCTTGACATGCCCCCGGCTCCTCCCATGATCTCCTGCAGCGTTCTGCACAGTTCTATGCCCTGTAGTTCTATGCCTGTAGTTCTGATCTGCATATGTGTAAATGCCCCTCCAGTCCTCCACACTCTTCAAGGAAAAACACTGGCAGTTTGCACACACTACCTGTGACCAGTGATGCCGATTGCATTCTTACCTTGATGATTGCATTTTACCAAGTAGTTGACGATGATTCTCTTCACTCTTTGGTGTGTCTGTTTGCTCCATGAAGTGCAGAATCAGCCAACGCTTTGCTGAACTCTTCCATCGATAGCCCTCTTCGAAACTCTGTGTGTCTATTTCTCAAGCGATCAAAGGACAGCATTTGTATATGTAGTCGCTCGTGTAGGAGCACTGATGGCCAGAATGATTAAGTGCTTGACTGCTAACTAAAAGGTAGGCAGCTGGAAGCCATCCAGTGTCTCCTCTCACAGAAGACCCAGAGACACTGATTATAGCCTGGAAAACTATATGGGGTGGTTGTCTCTGTCACACGGGGTCTCTGAGTCAAAATGATGGGACCAATAACTAGCGTCAACTCAACCTATTGGTTGAGTCGACTCTGGCTGATAGTGACCTTGGAGAACGTTTCCAACATGATCAATCCTTAGGGAATTTTCATCCACAATAGGTTCTGTGGTCTGTATATAAAGATAAGGAAAATGGAAAGAAAAACGAGTCGGAACTGACTTCTTTTTCTTTTGTTATTAATTCATGGCAGTCCCTCACCGTGGTTCATACTGCCCCCTTGGGTAAAGTGACCAGATGTCCCACTTTTTAACAATTTAACAACATCCCATGGCATTTTAAAATTAAAATAAATATATTACAGTACTATTTTTGTGTTCTATGAAAATTTCTGTTGCTCCATATAGATCACATTTTTAATCAAGGGCCCCCCACCCTCCTGGTCAGTGGTGTCCCGCTTAAAATCTGGTCACTTTACAGGGACACTGGAATGAACCAGGGGGCTGCAAAAGCAGATACCGACACTTTATTCTAAGATTTATCCTGGATTGTGGACGATAGTACAGAAGTTTTTTATTGCCAGGGGTTTAGTGAGAAATTTTTTTCCTTTTTGCTGGAAAGGTAGGCTGGATAGATCTGGAAGCCTCCAGTCCATGAGTTAATTCACCCCAATTGGCCACTGTCTTGTGGCTGAACAATCTTGTCAATAATCACAACACATGTTTTAAAAGATGGATTAATTGCTTCTCCCCCCCCCCACATCCAGTTTCCTCTGCATAGGAAGAAATAATTCATAGTAATAGTAATAATAAAGCTTAACTATTATTTTCCTAGATTAATTGTTCTCTTCCTTTAGGCAAGGACTCTTAAAATGGAATATTCTTGATTTTCTACAAGGTTGATTCCTCAAAGATAACAAATGTTTAAACTTGAGCCTTCTGACTTTTAGGTACCAAATTGACCTTTTGGGGGATAAATTTGTTCCTCTAACCTCCAATTTTATTAACAGCCAACTGTTCATATCATTGGATCAACAGGGTGGGGATGAGAAGCAGTCACGGAACACGGCCAAAGTAACCAGATCGACTTTGGTGTGGTGTTTTGTTTTCTCCACAAGGACTCTGTCACTTGGAACAGCATTTAATTGTGCCCACCACAGCTAAGTCAAACCCAGGAGACAGTGACAAATGATCTGTCATTGGAAGGGAGGAGTAAAGTGGGAGAAGGCACAGGAGGAGGGGGAGCGTGCAGGCCTCTGAGACACCATCGTTCCCTGCTGACTTGGGATTGGTCTTGCCTGGGCTTGATAGGCCTGCGGAGGTCCTGAGTTATCAGCCACAAGTGTGTGGGGCAGGTGAGGGTCATTGTGTTTAGAGACAGAGGGCCTTCCAGGTGGTTATCATTAAAATCCCTCCCATGTGAGGTCTCCTGAGATGCCAAATGGAAAACATGGCCTTGTGGTGCCTGGTCACGTGAACCACGGGGCAGGGCTGAGCCAGGCCGGTGAAGACGCTGTGGTTTGCCTGTGAAGCGGCTAGAATATAAAGACTCCAATTCAGGTTCTTCTTTTCTTTTGTGGCTTCTCACTGCCACCTGGTCGATTCTAACTCGTAGTGGCCTTGTAAGGTAGGGTGAAAAGAAGAACAATTCTGAGGATTGTGCAGGATGGGCACTATTTCTATCGCACTACATGGGTTCATGATGAGCTGGAACAGACACAATGGCACCACCGAACAACAGCAGTCATAAACTTTCAAAAGCCTGTGCCTTAAACGCGGGGCTCAATCATTATCTGAGCAGGTCTTGATGGTCTTTTCTATGGCGTTCAGAGCCCCATCCAGGAGGCACACCGTTGACTGCTCTGCTCTTCTGTCTGGCTTTATTTCTGTTATCACTGGCTCCAGCTGCCTGTTCTGCTTCTCTTCACCCTCACCTCTCCCCTTTCACCTCTCATCTCTCACCTCTGCCTTTGTTCAGTCCCTGCAATCCCTGTTAGGAAAGTCTGTTTACTCACCTAAGTTATAGTGCTGGTGGGAAATACCAGGACCTGGCCAGATAATAATACCTTGCAATTATTTAGCATTATATTGGGTGTATCTCCCTTGAGAAATATACTTGTGGGAGTATACCAGTCAAAGAGTTTCAGTTTGCTGAATCATATTTTATACTGACTCAAGTTATTAATTTAGGAATGTATACTCAAGGACAAAAACCTGACCAAGGCCAAACCAAGCTCACACTGAGATTTTCAGTGACGATTTTAAATGGCATATTTTCTGATAAATTCCAAAGTAGAAACACTTCCTGGAACAGAAAAGAGGGGGGAAATCCTCCAACTGCATTTCCTTGAGGCTAACTGAGATGATGGAGTCCTTTGCAATGCAGTGATAATAACAGGTCTTTATTGAGGCTTATAATGTGTCAGGTATCGTGCTCAATCTATTGGCATAGATCCCTGTACATAATCTTCATAAATAACCCTCTGAGAAATGCAATGTATTTTTTCTGATTTACAGATTTGGGGACAGAGGTTCAAATAAGTTAAATAATTTGCTCAAGATCATCGCACTGTTAACTGATAGAGCTGAGTTTCAAACCAACATGGACTCTAACCCCAGAGGCCATGTCATATTGCCTCCAGTTTATGTCTTTTCCAGTAGGACAACAGAATATTTTCACTGTAGGTGGTATTTAAAAAAAATTCACATTTATAAGCCAAAGTCCATTGGCCATGTACTAAGGTCTTTAAATTTTTATTTCCCTAAGCAATTATAACTAAGGTCAATGTCGATGGCTAGTCAGCTCAACTTGGTTAGAGCTAATGGGTCCAAGGTGAAAAGGTGCAAACCCTAGGCATGTATATTAGGTAGACTGAATTTCACAGTCACAACATTAACCTGTCACTTTGTTCTGTTGCCTCAGCTGTACCTGCACGCGATCCGAGATAAAGGAAAGGTGGGCTGACACCGGTTGAGCATTCACCCAAGAGTATGGATGGTGGTTTAGTAATGCCCTCTCTTCCGTCACCTCAAGCTCCATTCCTTATTGCGCTCTGGTTTGGTATTTGTGGCTCGAGAAAGGTGCTGTTGCCAAGATAGTTGGGGAAACCACAAGTTAAAGAGCGTTCTCAGCTGGAAGACTTTTCTGAACCTTTAGATGCCTTTAGATACACTCCTTTTTCAGGATGCAATTGACCCAAGGACTTATTCCCTGGATGGGGATCTTCAAAATCAACTCTAAAATATGTTGTCTTAGAGCACAGTTGCCCTGTTTCTCAGTTTATTTTCAAACTCTGTAATAGTCCTTTCCTTCCACCTCACAGCACAGTCAGTGAGAGTTAAAAGGATCCGTTCCCACTTCCCTAACCTTTTGTGTCTGGGGCTTTCTTTCAGCAGGTTGGATCTTGGCTTCCAAGATACTTGCTGTGCACCTTTCCTCTCATTTTATTCTTAGTGGCCTGGTTCTGCCACCAAGCAAGATTCTGCAGCTGGTGATAGCTCATGCCTCCCATCGTGGACGCAGTAGCGACTAGAACCCAGGCCCCGAAGACGCACCCATTTCTCTTTCCCACAGCCTGCGCTGCCTCCCAGTGGACAGAGCATTTCCAGAGAGCAGAGACCTCATGCTCCATTCACAGTTTTGTAGAAAGACTTTGTATTTCTTTGGTTTGCCATTGTTCTTGATTGCCAGCTGGTATCCTCTCTCCTACTTGGGCTGACAGAGGAATTCCCTGGTCTGCCCTTAAATGTCATAGCAATTAAGTATTTACGAACACCCCCAAACATCAGATTCTCTAAAGGGTGAATAGAATAGCACATTGGAGGGACTCAAAAGGCTGCCAGCCTTCTTTCCAGCTGTCTGTCGTAGAGGGCCTTACACGGGGATGCTGAAATGCTCTGAAAGCTCATCAGTGGTGGCTTCCTCCTTGAGAAGTCAAGGTCTCCTCTCTTTCTCTGTTTAATTTTGTACAATTCTAGCAGCTGTTTTTGTGGTCTGATCATTTTGGAAATAAGGAGCAGAAGATTAATTTTATTTTTCTTGGCGAAAAAAAAATTACACCCCAGTGAAGAATAGCTGTGCGCTATTCCTTAGTAATATTTAGATGCTACCCCTGAAGAATAATAGAGCTGCCAACATTTGGTAGTTTCTTCCTTTTTTTTTAAACTAAGCTATGCTTCAGTAATCCTATCACTTGCCTGAAGAATTCATTATCATGAAATAAACACATTAGGAACCCCTTGGTCTTTTTCATCTCTAGTATTTATGAAGTTTGGAGGTGCCAAGGCAGCCAATGAGGAATAGGCAATTCACAGCAAATCAATTAAATAGGTGTTAGTCCTCTTCAATTACAAAATATAGGTGCCCTGATTAGCCCCAGATGTGGACCTGCATGGTTCTTCAGCCAGTTAGGAGCTACCTAATTATGAATATTGAAGTATAATGGTCTGGTTTTTAACATAAGGCACTTACCTTTTAATTAGCCATCAGTTGTTTTTAGTTCTTCTGCATCTCCATGGGGATTCAGAGGAAAGAGACAGTCAGTCAGTAGGCAGGGATAGGGGTAAAATGATCATGGATCATTAAATGGCAGTGGGGAAAGTTAGGGTTAGGGGAGAGGGAGAGAAACAAATGAAGGGGGGGGGGGAGAGGCCAAAAAGCAGTTCCCTGCTCTCATAGGGCCAGTCCCTTTGAAAGCACCCTGTAACCCCTCCTCCGCTTTCAGGTAGGGCTGGTGTGTGCCCTGTGGAGTTGATCTTCCAGCTTGATCATGGAGGTAACTCCTCCCCTCCCCGAACTTTGAGCCAAGCGGAGGGCAGGACGCTGGATACTCACTGCACAAACTTGGCAGGGGAAAAAAGACCGTTAAGTGAAGGCTAATTGGAAGCTGCCCCAAACTGCATTCTGCTGGAGCTATTTACAATCTCTCTTAAGGAGTGACTTATGGAGTTGTTCAGTTAAGGGGGTGGCGGTGGAGGGGTAGGTGGGGAGCGCTTAAGGGGAGAAAAATGACCTGGTGGGCCAACTGTTGGTGAGGGTGGTACGTGCGTGCGTGCTCTCGTAAACCATTCTGAACGCTCGCTTCAGCCAGGGAAGACCCTGAGCACCACAGAGGTCTGTTCTGCCACTGATGCCGGGGACGGCACAGGACCAGGCTGGGCCTAGTTACGGTGTGTGTGGAATCGGAGGCAGCCTTGCTTGTAGCCAACAATAGCAGCACCTGGGCTGGATCTTTGGTATACACCCCTTACGCACATCCCTTTACCGTGGGAGCAAGGCACGTTGTCTGGACCGTGCACCCCTTTATGTTCTGCTGAAAAGCTAAAACCCTCGGCCCAGAAAAAACATGAACTTAGTCTTTGACACAGACTTGTGCCCACCGAGTTTCCAGTGGGTGCATTTTCCTTCCTTTCTCTCTCTCTCTTTCTCTCTCTCTTAGAAGTGCATCGCCAGGCCTTTCTTCTGACGTCCCTCTGCCTGGGATTGAACTACCAGTGTTTTGTTTAAACACCAAGCTCTTAAGTGTGGGCACCTTTCCTATACCAGTGTCCAGTGCTACACAAGGAGAAGACGGCAGAACACTCTTTATCCATGGTCAGATTTTACTGAGTCTGGTTTGACTGCTTCTGAATATGTCATCATTCTCGCAGGGACATGGCTAAAGTTTGCTTCTGTTTTATTTATAAGGCAGAGCATGAAAGAAATACTGTAAAAACCTAGGCAGATTTTCTTACACAAATATAAGATACTTGAAGGAACAAAACTACCACCACCAATAACAATAACAAAAACAACAACAAAACCCAGCAGCAACTTGCATTTAGGCACCTTGAGATCACTCATTGGCATTTAAAATTCAAAATGCAAATCTGCTCTATTTATTAAAGCAGGGCTGGTGTGAGCCCCACTTTTGAGGTGCTATTTTGTTAACTCAATTCTAGCTGATCCGAATACTGTATGCTTTTAAACACCACAGAAATGCATAACCTTAAAAACAGCCCTGTACAATTTAGATCACAAACCCATGCGTCTGTTCATGCAGATGTGCTTTCCTCCCCATCCTTTACCTCTCCCCAGCCCCTGAAATGACACGGGAGGCTTGTTTACAATGCTGTCCCCACAGCCTGCAGCTGGGGCTGGGGCCGGGACAGGGGCCGAGTAGGTAGTTCCGTGCTTGCCGATGAAAGGCAAAATGCTTTCCTTTCCCCTCATCATTTCCATTTTAAACAGTCCTCATCCTTCTTTTACCTTACTGTTTGGATTTTTGCCTGCCTCTTCTATTATCCCCAATGCGGGGAGAATGAAGTCCTCGAACCTGCTATGAACACCTGCTTGGCTGGCGTCACCTGGGAGAGAATTTCAAAAGCCTCCACTGGGGAGAGTTATTAGGATCTGGGTTGTTTGTGATTGGACCTGCTTCAGGTTCTAGCTGAGGTCGCTGGTTTGCAATCTGTACTGATATGGTTGTTCATTCCAGGAGCTCCAAAGGCTTCTAGAGTGACACAATCATGAAAGATCTGGGCTCCATCTTTTTGTCCGTTATGAAAAATTCGTCACCTCTATGTGGTCAATGCTACCAGTTTGCACCTGTGCGTTGACTGACTAGGTAAAGGTTTTGGTGTGTGTATTCTTACGCCAATAACAATAACAATAATAGGGTTGAGCCCCGGTGGTGTAGTCGTTGTGCGCAGGACTGCGGCCCACTGGGATGGAGGTTCAATTCCAGCAGTGGGGCTGGGCCTCCTACTCCCACCACCGGAGAGCAGTGATGCCCCCCCCCCAAAAAAAAAAAAAACAAAAAAACCCCCAAAACCCAAGCAATAACAATAATAAAGACTCATACCTAAGCTGTGACACTTAGCCAGTGGAGTTTCTCAGCAATTCCATTGAGAGAAAAGATGCCCAGATCTATTGAATCACAAAGGGTTCTGTGTTTCCGAAGTGCTGGAATTACACTTAGGACTCACAGAGAATTCCTCCTCATTCCATCCAATAGTGTGTTAGAGTGGACACGCTCCTACCGGGACATTTTTCCAGACCAAGAATTTCAGACCTGAGTGAAAGGCCTCATCTTGTACCCCACAGCCAGTCTATGCTACCCACTGAGCCTCTTTGAGTCTCTCTTCCTCTGTGGATCCTGGCTGCATGGACGTTCTTGTGCTTCAACATGGGACTGTTGACCCATCATCTGGGGCATGCATTCGGTGTCAGTTGGTTGAAACAGTTCAGCACGCATGTCCAGATAGACACCACTCAAGTGTGTCCCACCTTTCTCCTCTTTACTATTTTAAAGAAGAAGAAATGCCGAGTTGGCCTTTGTTACCATGCAGAACCTGGAGGCAAGAGACCATCATTAGATAGAAGGGAGCACCACACTGTGAGGCCTGGAGAATCTCGTCCTCCGTTTTCTCTCAGATGAAGACAGTGGAGGGAAGCTGTTGTGATGGACTCTTCTGCATGTGGCACTGTGGACTGTGTTGGGTGCTTCCAGCTCCTCCGTTTGGTGTGGTAAGCCCTTGAAGGGAAACGTGGAGAGTGTTTTGCACTGCAAGAGTAGGAGACCTTTTCCGGACTCTCGGGCTCTTGATTGGCCTTTTTATTTAGTAGTGCTTGGAAGAGGTCTTTTGATGGCTTCTGAGGTTGCTGCCCCGTGCCTTCAGCCTGTGAGCTCTGGGCTTGCTCACTTGGGCCAACCTCCGCCATGTTCTAGAAGAATCAGGCACTTGATTTGCACCTGCTGTCTGCACTCCCCTCTCCCAACTCCTTCATATTGTCTACCCGTCATAATGCCTGTCAGTTGCTTAAGCCAAATACTTTATTCTGTTCTTGTCCTGTGAGTCCTAACAGCCACATTTAGAAACATTTCCATGAGATGTGAAAGCCGGGCTCACCTGGCTGTTTGAAATCACAGGGCGCATCCGGCACATTGCCAGTGCTGGCTCCCACCTTGGCTGACACATACTCCCTGCACATATATGCGGTTGCTGGTCTTTTTATTTTTTTAATGCCCTCATTGCTAACTCTTCTTCTTTGCCTTTCACATGCATATAATCTCCGGAGGTGGATCAGACCTGCCCCATTACACACACGATGATTATCACTAACGGGGTGGGGGGGTGGTTAGGGAGTGGGGTGGCAAATAGAGACATCTAGCTGCCTGCGATTAAAGGGTCTGGCAAGGAATAGAAAAATGTCGCCCCTAGATATGTCTAATAGTCTGTGGAGGTGACTGCTCCAGCCTTGTCGCCATGATTAGAGAAGTGGTGGGATGGAGATGGACCGGGGCTGCTGGGAAGGATGCACCCATGTGAGGTGAGTGGGATAGGGGACACCGACAAGGGTCATTCCTGTTCTTCATTCTCTTCTTGTCAAGCACCTTTAAAATGTTTCCTTGGCTTCGGTGAGTGGGGAGGCCTGCCAGGCTGCAGTGCCCTCTCAACTGGGCTGAATGCCCTAGGCTCCTTCACCTCCCTGCCAAAATTGCTAAGTGCCCCACGCAGTGACTTCCCCATGCTTCCCCCTGGGCGTGTTTTCCTGCTTCTGTCTCCCTCGCTACCTCTTCCCTCCGTGTGTGCCTTTGATGGCCTGTATTGCTGTCTGTGTCTTTGTGGCTTGGCATGGGTGCCCGGATGGATATTCCCCACTTCTCTGTGCAGCTTGGTTCCTGCCGAGCCTGCCTTGTGCCTTTCATTACCACGTTAACAAACTCGAGTCGTGCCTAACGAGGACGCCTCATACGTTATGCTAATGATCAAGAGACATGTTAATGATATTTTAGAAGCCTAATTAGTGGAATATATAACTATATGCAATTTGGTAATGGACTGTGACAACAAGTTGTTAAAAGGGGGCTTGACAAATCCAGTTGCATGTGGCCCGAGACAGACAGGAGCTGAGAATGGATGAATGGGACGCAGACAGGGAGATCCAGGGAGGAGGTGTGCAGTGGGGTAAGGACCCCTGTGTGCACTTAGGCGTGGGGGAGTAGCCCTGGTGCGCAATGTTATTTGGCTGTGCTTCCACCATTCTAACACTACCAGGCGTATGGTAGCTGAAGAATTATTTACTAATCTTTTTGAAGCAATTGCTACTGCTGCCATTGATCACACACATTTATCTCAGAAATGCTATTTTGATCATGTTATTGTCCAAAATGCCCTCACTTGCAATTTGTAACCAGAAGTACACACCCAGAAGAGAAGCTTTTGTGCCAAAGAGAGAATTTTATTGTGTAATAAACCCACAATCAGAGCCATGTAAACTGGGAAATCATCTGTATTGTGTCTATCAACATTTTGATAGCAATGGTCGGAGTAACACAAGGAGTAGTGTGTGTGAGATCTTTCAGCTGTTTGAATGTCATTTCCTCTCAATGAGAGAATTTGTCAGAGGTACAGATATTTTTCAGGGTTGGAATCTTCACTCCACTGTGATAGCAGTGCCCAGTTTTCAAGCCATGTGGTCCTTGAGGTGGGAGGGAGCCTGGAAGTTGTTGCAAAGGTATGGTAAGTTGACGTCCATACCCTACGTTTTGTCTAGAAATGGAATGAACTCTCCCTCTCTCTCCCTCTCTCACACACACAGATTGAGAAGTCTGTGAATGAGTAAGATACTCTTGGACTTAATGAAATACACATTCAGTTAAAAATTTTTTTTTTTCATTTTCTACTGGCTTTTGGTCCATGTATATCTTTCTTATAAAAGGAGCCCTGGGGGCATAGCGGGTAGGTGTTGGGCTCTGATCCCCAAGGTTTGCAGTTCAAAGCCACGAGCTTCTGCTTCTTGCAGAAAGATGGGACTTTCTACTCCTGTGAACTCTGACAGTCTCAGAAATTCACAGGGAGAGGTCTACCCTGTCCTATAAGGTTTCTCTGAGGCAACATTGACTCCATGGCAGTGGATTCAGATTTTTGGATGATATTTTCTTGGAATGTAATGATTTTTACATAGTGACCCTTGATAAAAAGGAGCCTTTACGGGCCCCGGCATTGGGAACCTCAGCCTCACCTACTCACGCCAGCCTGCTCATACAAATTTAAACATGGAACATTCACTTCGTGACAACCGTTATATTCTAGAAAATATATTTCAAGAGTCCCTAAGAGTTCGTCCTATTTTTCCAATGATGATTGCTATACATTTGGGATAATACTTGTCAGACATAGAACATTCTCCTCAGTCGTCATGGAGAACCTTTGATGAAGAATGTATCAAGTCCTAGTCCTAGTCCTAGTCCATGTAGAATTTTTTTTTTAATGTTTCCTTGTGGTTTGAATGAAAGTTTACAGCACAAATTGGTTCTTCATTCAACCATTCATACCCATTTTGTTTCCTGGTATTGATTGCAGTCCCCACGATGGAACAGCACCCTTCTCACTTCCCTCCCGTTTTTCCTGTCCTCCTTCCTCCTTCTTTCCTATCCCCCTTTGCCAGGGGGATTCTCCCTGGGCAATTGGTGTCTTTTGATCTCCTAGGGCTGCGTGTTCTAAAGAGGACTGCTGCTCTGGTGTTACTGCTCACTTGATAAGCCTGTCTATTGCTGGTGGAAGATTGAACCATGGACGTGAGTTCCATTCCAGACTTGCAGACTGGCTTTAAAGACCATGGTCTGAGGGGTTACCCCCTCCCCCCCGCCCCACTCCTGTCCTCTAGACCAGTAAGCTGGGCCTTTTCTGACAGTTTGAGCTTTGTTCCATATTTTTCTCCCACACTATCCAGATCTCTCGGTAATGATCACTTTTAAGAGAGGTTAGCAGTGATCGCTGAACCCCATCTAGTTCTGGTTTCCAGGCCAGCGAGACTGCAGTTGACGTGGCTCCGTTAGTCCTTTGGACGAGTTGTTTTCATTCATCTTTGATTATCTCCACTCTTATTTTGCTGCAGCCAAGGAGAGACCAGTAATTGTGCCCACAATAGCTGTTCATGAGCTTTGAAGACCCTTGTTACTGTTCACACAGATGTATAAAGAACATTGTCTATGTGGACTACATTATACCACCTCACTAGGTTATCTCTGGAGCCTGTCTCTGGTTTCCAGTCTCCAGACCCAATGACCCATACCCTCAGGTTATAGCTTAGGAATTGACATTCCTTTGTCCCCTTGTTTGCTCTCTTTTATACATGAATATACTTACAGTTCCTACAATTATGTATATAGAAATAACCATCTGCTAAATGTATACCTGCTAGTGAATGTGCTTGTTTTTCTGGCTTGTCTGCTTTTGTATCCATTTGTAGGTTAATGCTAGTTGTTACTGAGAATGTAGAATTGTATATCCTATAGTGTTTTCTTTGTTGTCTGTAATTTTTGTGTACTTCTCCATGTTTTCTTTTTTTCAGTATTCTGTGTTGATTACCTTCTTGCAGTCATCACCTTTCCCTTCACCTAGATTCATCCCTCCCCACACACACAGCATGACATAGGTGGCACTAGGCTGTGGGATCTTCACTTACAAGACCATTCTCTCTCTCTCTCTCTCTCTCTCTCTCTCTCTCTCTCTCACACACACACACACACACACACACACACTGTGGTGTAGTAGCTATGCTTTGGGCCATGGTCAACAGTTTGAGGAGCTGCTGGTGCTTTCAGGAACTTTCATGGGACTTCCTATTCCTGAGAACCGGTACAGTTCAGAAATCCACAGGGGGTCACTATGAGTCAGTATTGAATCAATGACTGAGAGTTTGGTGTTTTGGTTATGTGTCTATATAGCAGAAGTAGTTACTCAAGGAGTAACAGAAGTATGTTTGCAGGATTGTGTTTGACCATCAGGTCAAACGTTCAAAAACATGTATACAGTATGAAGATATCTCAGGCTTTCAGGGTTTTCTATCAGCAGTTACAGAGACAAATGTAGTGTTCTATATGTCCAGTTTATAATCTCCAACAATAGTTTATTGGTACTGCCAATGCAGTGTATTTGCAAGTTTTTCTCGATGCTTCTTCCCATAACCATGGCCAATTACCATTGTGAGGATCTTGGAAGTGCACAGCCCATTTAATTTGCTTTTAATTTGACTCAGTGTTGGGAACAGTTCTGAATACCTTATGAATGGTTTGGTTCAAGGTTCTCTGTATGATTTCTTTGACGTTGGTACAGGAAAATGGGCTTGGGAGCAGAATATCATATTGCTGTTTTAGGCGCCATGGACTCAGAGAGCTTATGCACAGAAAACAAAACACCGCCTGGGCTTACCATGTTTGAGCCCATTGCTGCAGCCACCTGTGTCCATCTGTCTAGTGGAGAGCCATCCTCTTTTTGCTGACCCTCTGTGTCACCATGCATGTTCTTTTCCATGCTCCCCTAATAACATGTTCAAATGAGGTAAGGTCAAGTCTCAACCATCCTTGCATCTAAGGAGCGTTCTGGCTGTACTCCATCAAGAAAGATTTCCCTGGTCTCTGATATCCTCTGACCCATTCTATATTCTTCAGCAACACTCTAATCCAATGGCATCAAGTGCTCTTCAGTTTTCCTGATTTGCTGTTGGACTTTCTCATGCATATGAGTTGACTGAAAATACTCTGACTTGGGTCAGATACACCGTTAGTCTTTCAGGTGACATCTTGGTTTAACTCTTTGGATTCTCTTTCTTTGTCTTGCTCAATGTAGCCTTAAAGGAATGATTTCTTTTTTTTTTTAAGGGATATATATATTTCACTCATTAAATTTTGCCCTCTTAACTTCCAAGGTATTTAGTCTTCCAAATCTTGTCACTGTCCATTGTTGAGTTAATGATAAATACTTGCTGGTGAGGGAACTGGTCTTTAAAGGGTAGCAGCTGTTGTCTTTTCAGTAAGGGCCCAACCTGAGAAGGCCTTATTGAAGCAGCAGGTTTAAATTGAATGGGTGTTCTTCTCTGACAGAGTTCTCTCTCCTTTCCTTCTAATTCTCGCCTCTTCCCTGAGCTGAAATTTTGGAGGCTTGGGATTCCAATCTTTAGGACCTAACTCCCTAACTCACACTGCTGTATTAATTTCCATGTGGCAGAGATTTGTTGCGGTTCCATTGGCTAAATTTCTTGGAACTGTCCTGCCAGATGACCATAATCTTAATCTGGAAGCTCCACTGAAATCTTTTCAGCAGGCACGAGGTCGTGAGGGGTAGCTGTGCATCAGGCGTGCTGAAAGGGAACTGGACCCAGACTGCCCATGTTGAAAGGCACACACTCCACCCCTCTACCACTCCAACTTTCTCTGTGCCATGCCTCTGTTCTAGCCTGTTACTTTCTACTGCTTGCTCCTACCCTCTCTGGAAGGTGAACATCCAAATCCATTTGCCTTCTCTCTTTTTCTTCTATATTTGTTTTGCTGAAGCTCCCAAGGAGAATTTTGTGTGATGTGAACTTGGAATTCTATGTGCTGCATCTGATTTTTGTTTCCACGTAAAAAGGAGACTGCATTGTGGAGCAGGAATGGGAAAGGGGAAGTGTATAAGTGAACCAGTGGAAAAAGCACATTCATTATCAGTGCCTTTCTCACTAAGTCGTTTGAAGCTGGGAAAATTAGCAGCCTCTTTGAAGCTCAGAAGATCTTTCATCTTTGTGCGTGTGAGTGTGTGTTAATATTAAGTTGAAATTCTTTTCCTTGCCACTTATTTGTGTGTATGTATTTTTTGTTGGATAATAATGAAATTGTAATGAGATCCCTGATGGGATTGAAAAAATAGAAAATACAAACCACCTCAAATGAATTATCCCATTCCCTCGCCTTCTGCCTTTCTGTAAAATCTATTCTTCCTAAGAGGGCTTTGTCTCTGGATGTGAGACAACTGGAGAAGACCAGGTGTCTATCGCCACCCCCCCCCCACCCCCCCTTCTGTTTGGCGAAGAGAGCACCAAGTTTGGAGGCAATGGTTGCTATCCTCAACTTCCATCCCCATGCCCAGCTCTCCTTCCTGTACGCCTGCCAGGCTAACTTTGTCCAATAGGTGACGATGTTATAGGACCCATGCTGAGCTTGTTACAGGCACATGGCACCCTTCTTCCTGTGACGGGAAACACCCATGGTTTGTGTGGTGTCCATGGTGCGTGCAGTGCTGGCTGCTTCCGGAAACCATTAGAGCGGTGTGCTGACCCAGAGGCTCCTCCATCGAAAGGGCTGGTGCTCCACTGTAGTAACACCCGCCTTGGGAAGCCCTGTGGATCCTACCCAGGCACACATGGAGTTACCATGACTTGGAATCGATTCCAACTGGTCCTTTCTTGCTGTTTTTACACCAGGAGACTAAACATCTGTCTTGATTGGCGGAGACAGGGCACATCAGAACCCCAGGGAAGCCTGATTGAGGACACTACAAGATCTTGGAGCAAGTGCTTCCTGTGCCTCAGCTTCCTCTCCCTGGACCCTGTGGCATTGTGGGCTTTCGGAATTGCAGCACGTCTGCTGCTCAGGCCTGAGTGGTCTGTGTCCAGCCTGGGTTTTTGTACCAGGGTGATATGGATGATGCCCCTGCTAGAATGCCCCAGACTTCCCTACTTTAAGGAGTTTATATCTTTAGGGAAGGAGATGGCTCTGGTCTCACCCACCGGAAACAGTTCCAGCCTCGTCGACTCTCAACTGCAGGAAACTGTTCTACAAGCCAACCTACACCTTTTCTGCTCTGGTCGTTTGGCCTAGGCCCGAGATGGCCAGGTGCTCTTGGTCCATGTTCATACTCCGGCAAAGTGGGCCAGGGGGTCTTGGCGAGGTAAGATGCCCTGATGCCTTTGGGTATGGCTGCCTCCTGAAAGTTTCATGTTCAGGTGTCCCGATGAGCCCTCGTGCTCAAATTTCGGATTTTGCTCCACATCACTCCTCTCCTTCTGCCTTCTCACCGTTAAACGGGTGCACTACAGCTGGGGAATCTTTCCAGTTGGTGATTTTATATCACAGATCAAAGATCAAAGCGGAGGGATACACAGCAACCGTAAAATTAACTGCTTTTTCAATTTTACAATGCTTTCCGCGATAGAGAATCTTATAAATTTAATATTAATTAAACACTTAGCTTTTAACCTCCTCCTGCATCTACTTTTGGCTGGTGGTTGGAAAAAATTAATTGAGCATCTTAAATCTTGTGTTACTAACGCCTTGACAGGAGGGGTTTCAAAACCACTTAGAACTCCAGCAAAATGCACTGCGCGCATGTGTCCTTCCACTCGCCTAATTGTAAGTGCTTTCTCTTTCTCTTTTCTTTCTTTCTTTAAGGGACAATGAGCTGCTTGTCCAAAAAGTATACATATTAAAGGAAATATATTGATAACTTATAGCCTCTTTTCATAGCTGGAGACTTAACTTAGCCACTTGGCACATTTAACACTTCACAAAATGGAAGCTGTTAAACCCCCATTATTCTAAATACCCTATTGATTTGTGTGTGTGCGTGGGGGGAGGGGTGCAGCTGTGTGGTCTGATCATGTGTCACTTGCAGCCAGTGAGCTTTTAGTCCAAGTGGGGCCTCCTCTTGTGGAACAGAAGCCTAGGACTCAGCAGAGTGCTGTGCGCCCATGTAGTGACATTGAAGGTGATGGGGGTCCCTGGAATATGGACTCTCATCAGCACCAACAAGAGTGTCGCCCCTCCCCCCACTATAGTAAAAGAAAGGAAGTCCTTTTCCACTTGAAGGAAGGTCCTGACCAAGGTTCATTGTTTTAAAAATCTGTACAGCACAACAGCTGCCAACCTAACATTTTTCCGAGTGTTATGATGTCACTTCTATTAAACATGTCGTACAACTATAACTGATCTTGCCCAAGTTCCCCAAATTTCTGGTTTTGGTCCTATGTGTGGTCGTGTGTGTGTGTGTGTGGTGGGCAGGTCACACTCCTTGTACTGTCTATGTGGGTCTGTATCTGAAAACTGGCTCAGTAGAAACCATAATGCCCTACATGATGCCTGTCTAAAGGTCCCTTTCCCAGAGAGTCAGCAGGGAAGCCCCTAGGGAGACAGGCAGCAACAGTCTTCAAGCTGGTTCTCGCTGCTGGCAGCCGGTGGAACAGGATATTTGGAGTTGGCAACTCTAGAGGTTTCAATCAAATAGAGCACAGGCTTCGGGAAGGCACCTTTCTGCACCTGGTTTAGAGCTAGTTGCCTGAGAATTATTCATGGACTACTTCAGAACAACTGTTTCTCAGCAGGGAGACCCTAGATGATGGCAATGGTGAAGGTTCAAGTTCACCCAGAGGCGCCTTGCAAGAAAGGCCTGGCGAGCCACTCTTCCAAACCTGACCAAACCATTGCAAGCACCATGAAGGCAGTTCGGCCCTCACACGCTTCCGCTTGCGGCATGTTCAGCGACACGCCTTGCAGTTCTGTGTGTGATTCACTTTCAGAAACAAAAACAGAAAACACAAGGAGGGTGGGTGTTAGAGATATCATTCTTCCCTGTTCAAAAATCTCTTAAACGCTCCTTCCAAAATGGCCTGTTAGAGGCTCGCTTTAAATTACTACGTCTTGTAGTTCTTCGATGAGGCTGTAAATCAGTCTAACACTGGTACTCATGGAGTGCACTTTTTGGGACCA
>PVJH01038518.1:0-17318 GCA_004026705.1 Nesogale talazaci | reverse complement strand
GGCCTGTGATCATTCTGCTTTCGGCGTCATTGCATGTGTTGTGAGTCTGAAGGTAATTTTATAGATTTATATTGGACATATGGGGCAATAGCAGACTTATTACCCCATATCAGACTTATTGCCCCAATATCAGACTTATTGCCCCAGGGCTTGGACTGGACTAGGTTGGGAATGCTTTCTTAATGTACAGTTAATTACCCTTCATATACAACTCTCCCTTATACACATATGAGTTTCTATGGATTTGTTCTCTAGTCCACCCGGACTGACACAAAACTTTACGGGTTAACTTGTGTAGTCTGAAAATATATCAACTTGATTAAGCCATGATTCTCAGTATCAAGTGAGTATCCTCCAAATTTTAAGACATGGTGTAATTATGCTCACTCGCTATTGCCATCCAGACCATGCTCACTCCTAGCAGGTCCTATTGGGCAGAAGAGAACTACCCCAGTGTAGAAAGCCCCATTTTTCTCCCACTGCTCGGCTGGTGGTTTCAAACTGCGCACCACTCGAATTTCGGCCCAGTTGGTTGTAAATGCTAACATCTATTATCTTACGGAGGCAGAATTAGTGGCAATTATGCTAATGAGGTACTATACAATTTACAGGACTTGGTTGTGTGTGAACTGATCTATTTGGGGATATGAAAGAGATTGACAATGGAGCTGGGATAAAGACCTATTACCACCATGAAAGAAGAGCAGGGAACAGAAGATCTCCTTTGGATACAATTTCCTGAGTTGGGAATTTGTAGACCAAAAAGAAAATTGATGCTAAAAGACACACTGAACCAATAGATGCTGAAAACAGATAAAGACCTTCGTCTTAAACTGAGTCAATAGAAAGAGAACACCTTCACCTACCAGAGTGAGTACACTGAATTCAGACTTCTAGCCTCCTGCATTGTAAGAACAAATGCATTTGTTAAAGCCATCCATTGTGGTATTTTTCTAAAACAAATACTCACACCCTTTCTGCTTGAAGTGTGGGTATCACAAGTTTGAAAAGATTGATTTGGTAAGGGTCAATTTGTTTTTGTACACAACTTGAATCTGGAGAAAATTCAGTCAAAGCTCACCAACACAAAGAAAGAGAAGGAAATGAAGAGAAGGAGACAAAAGGGAGGGGAGGAAGAAAAAGGAAAATTTAACTCAATGAATGATTAACATCACAATTAACAAGATTGATGGAGGAAAAAAATAATTAAGTTCACACACATTCATCCTAGAACGAAGATGTAGATATAGAAAAGATACAATGGATTTCATGTCCGATGGGAAATTCAACCGTGCCCACCCTTATCTCCACTCCAAACCCTGCACTTTCCCTCTAAAGTCTTTAGAGCGTCCCTAAAGAGAACAATGCATGAGGGCTATTACACACACAAAATCAATTTCATCACTACCTTCCTCCTAACATCTGTACCACCACAAAAAAAAAAAAAAGAAAGAAAACAATGGTACTGTGGGCAGAAAACAAAGAGGAAAGGCGCTTCCAATTAATAGCAGACCCAACTATGCTATACTATTCCACGGTAAGGTCATTAACGCACTGTTACATACATATACTAGACTGATGCAAATGGGATAGAGAAGGGACTCTGTGAAGACAGAACAGAAATCCATCCCTTCAAAACACAGAAAATGCAAACAGACAAACTACTGTACAGCATTTTTAGAACTAAGAAAGAAATTCAGTCCCCTTCAGGTTAACAGTCCAGCTAGAGGGAAAGCTTATTAAGACTTGTAATTTCCTGAGATGTCTTTCTGGATGCACACAACACGTGGGAACACAGCACAGTGCTTACCATTTATTTATTGCCCACTCCCTGGAACCCTCCAGCACCCAACTCGAAGGTATCAGCCAAAACAGGAACAATAAGGAAAGTGTCAAGTATACTGGAATGGAAAGACTTAATAAAACAAAAATGAGCAACTCAGGCTGCTACAAATACATTACACATGTGATTCTCGACTTCCCTATCAAAACTGGAAAATAATTTAACTGTACTTCACAGAGGAAGTGAGAGTCCTGAAATTTTCCACAGAGAAGAATAGAGAGGCTTGGGATTTCATCCTGCAACATTTGCTATTACGAATTGATGGCCTGTCTACCTTTGTTGTACATCTCCTTCTCTTCTCTCTCTCTCTCTCTCTCTCTCTCTCTCTCTCTCTCACTCACTCACTCTCTCAAGACACACACATACCAGCAGCTTCTTCTTCCCTCTGGGTAATCACTGAGGTGGAGAGGAGCAGCCTGGAGCACTACCACTCCAACTGGAGCAGACAGGCTGGCAGCGGAGATAGGAAGTCCTGCTGAAAAGGCCCTCCCAGCCAGCTGCGCCATCATCAGGAACTAGAATCCATGATGTCATCTGGTCCACTCTGCCCTGGTCTTCAGCCATAGAATGGTTTAGCCTCTAACTCTGCACAAGACTAACATCTTTTCCGTTATTCATTTGTCTATTACTTTCCTTTATTTGTCTATAAGCGCTCCTTTGGTCTTCCTGAAGCAGTTTTCTGACTACACAGATTTCTGTCAGCTGTTCAGTCTCTCTGTTTTATAGACACAACAGCACAGAGTGTAGGAACGTCAAAGAGACACAAGACACTGACCTTATGAAAGTGAAAATGAAAACATCTTTAGAATCTGCTAGCAATCAATCATCAGAAATGATTATTCTAGTTAAAGAATCAGTGACTACAATTCTAACAACCTCACCTGAGAGGAATTAAAGTCATTTCTCATGTCTTGGAATTTTAATGTACTAGAACCTGCTAGACCCTTTGCATTAAGCAAATAAAAACAGTTGAAATGGCAGTAGTCTAAGCCTATAAGGGCCACTTTCTAGGGTGTATCTCATCAGACTGCCCTATCTTTAAATCCTCAATAATTATTCCTAGAAAGGGGGTTTCCCAAGATAAGGAAAAGCAGGCTAAGGTGGATGAACTACCTAGTCCCACTGATTTACCGCTAAAAATAAACAATCAGAGGAGGAAAAAGAATGTAAAACTATCAGTACACACACACATACTTAGAGTCTGTCTGAGAGTATGAGGAAGATTTAGTACAGACATTTGCAGACACTGTCTGATTTAAAATAGGAAACAGCATAGATAGAAGCCACTGAATAATAAGGAGTGATGACAATTTTACTCTGCTAGATGGCAGATACAATTACTTTCACTCCTTCCTCAGAGGTAAACACATCTAAATAGGTATAACTAAATGTGACTATTTGCCACTTGTTTCTAAGTGTTCTTAATTTGGGAATAAGATTGTGGCCAGCTAAAATATTCACATATTAAAAAGAAAGAAAACAGAAGTCGTGTTCTATTATAAATAATTGGGAATGATAAATGAAAATAAAACAAAAGCTGATTTCTCTGCTCCAGGTCCTAACACATTAGGAGACTCAGAAAACTTTTATGAATCATCAAAAAAAAAAATGGGCCCTGCCAAATGAAAACTTGGTCAGCTATTATTTTCTAGAATTAAAAAGAAAAACTTATTCTTTTTAGACTCCTTCTCATCTATCTTTAAAAAGCCTTAGAAAACAGGCAGTGAGTCTAAATTTTCAGGGTGAAATAGAAATTAACAATAAACTTTAAAGTTGTCTATCCTCATTAAGTAACTGCCATGAAAATGCTGCTATCTTTTAATATTCTACATTCTGTACTTTTCTCTTGAGTGATTAGAAAAAAACAGAACAGGACATCAGTTGTAAGTAAATCATTTCCTTCTATGACATCAGATTATGAATTTTAATAGCAGCCCAACTGACTGGGAAGACTCAGGCAATCCCCCAACACTTTAAAAACTGAATTACCAACTAAAAAACGTTTCTGAAGACAAAGCTTTTCATGATCTGAGAGAATATTGCACCTCGTAGCACATATTTAGAACAAACACAAAAATAATACTTTGAAGCAAAACAAGATTTTTTTTCCTCTGAAAGTTCTAAGTCAAATATTTTGCCCTCCAATAAAACTATCTTAACATTGTTAAATAGAGTTGCCTGGCCAGATTCCTAACAAACAGTTCTTCCTGGAAGTAAATTTCTCCTTTTATTACTGGCCAGAAACAGAGGTATGAGATGAGGAACCAGAGCACAAAGCCAGTCCTGCCCAACCTCTGTGCTCACAGGAACTGCACTTCTCTAGCTACTCCTCAACATATGCAGAACACAAACTAGAATGTTCCTCTGGTTTGACATAAGGATTGTTATTACATCTAAAAATGTAGCCCTGGAGAAAAAGGAATTCTGAAAAAAAAATCTAAGAAATATTTGTTGTCTCTGAAGTCCTATCTAAAAAAAAAATGGCTTTGCTTAAAAGATTACAAAGAAATTGTCTAAACTACCTAAAAATGTTTCTAAGTATCTTGGAAGTTAGCAGAATGGCAAGAATCTTCAAACAAAAATGATCCAATAAGAAATGTCCGGATTAAACAAAGATACATATTCTCAGCAACACAGAGAACAAAAATAAAGATATCCTGGTAACAAACAATGTTAACAGAAGTGAGATTATGCTTTAAAGGAGTCACTTTTTCCCTCAATGGTTTGACTACCTTCACCTAACCAGTGATACTCATTTTAAAGAAGAGGCTTTGCTAAGAAGACTTAGTCCTCTGCGAACCCACAGAAGGACCCCGCAAACTCACAAAGACAAGCTCAGGTTCTCAATCAGCTCTCCTGTTTGCTATTTTCCTAAACTCTGCCCAGGGTCCGGATTTCTGACTATGTACTCGTCTCTGACCTCACATCTGCAACATGAGCCCAACTCCCCACTAATTCTCAACACCCATGCCCAGCAGCCTCATAATGACCACTGTCCTCCAATTTTTCAGTCATTTCCCACTACTTTCCCAAACTCCTGAGTACAGTGGACTTGTATACATGACCCATAGTACTTCACAAAACTAATAAAATCAGAAGCATTGGTTCTTGGGCCTGCATTTTGGATCCTGAGTCCAAATTCTTCCCACACCGTCCATATTCTTCCTACAGCTTCCATGACAGTTCTACCAGTGGCGTGGCAAATCCCATTGTCTCAGTAAAAGGCAGGCAGAGGCTGGCCATTACTGCTGCCATATTCTGTGATCTTATGGAAGACTGGGTATGAGAAATACTGTAGGATTTTTTTTTCCTAATCACAAGCAATACATTTATATGAATCAACGCAGTAGTTGAACTCTGCCAAAAGAAACTACGGAGAAGTTTAAAATGAGCATCTTATAGTACAACAGTTCTCAACCTGTGAACCCAAACAACCTATTTACAGGGGTTGCCTAAACCCACCAGAAAACATGTGTTTCTGATGTGGTGAGAAAGAAGCGCTCTCAACCTTCCCACTGACCTTGGCTTTTTACACACACTGTCGCAAAATGTAGCAATGTAGTTTACTTATAGGACTGCTACCCAGGTTACATCATGCTTCAAGACGAAACTTCATTTAATTGTATCTAAAAATAAATTATTTCACAAAATATAATTATTTCGATTAATCACTATGCATTAATTATGCTCAATTTGTAACAATGAAAATACATCCTGCATATCAGATATTTACATTATGATTACATGATGACTCATAACAGTAGCATTACAGTTATGAAGTATCACAAAAATAATTTTGGCGTTGGGAACCACCACAACTGTATTAAAGGATCATGGAGTTAGGAGGGTTGAGAACCACTGTTATAATCCCAAACTTCTATTTTTATAAATACTTCAGTAGGCATCATCCTCTAAAACATTCCATAGAAAGCACTATCCGTGAAAAATACAAGTTTAAGGCTTAGACAGTGATGGCCAATTGCCTGCTAAAGTGCTGGTGTCAGAGAAGATAAAATGAGAATAACACAGCAGCTGAAAGCTAAAATTCTATTGGCACATTAAAGATACGGCCAAGGATGCTGTATCACATCACAGAGCAACCATAACTGAATATACAAAACAGGACTCCATCATTGATCATGTTTTCGTTGTTTTGTTTCTCAAATATCGCAGGTGATTCCAAGGTGCAGCCAGGTAAGACAGAATAAAGGCACCCATCCTGGAGCACACTAATACTTACTCATGAAACCACCCACTTTCTATCAAACACTTACATTGGGTCAGAACTTGTTCTAAGCATTATCTTCTCTATACCCCTGGATGTGTCCTTTTATTTGGATGGTCTAGACCTATGGTCGGCAAACTGTGGTTCTCAAGCCACATGCAGCTCTTTCAGTGCGAACAGGTGCCTTTGAAGTCACATTGAAAACATTTGAGGAATAATAACATTATTATTTCAGATCACAGTGATTTCATTTGTTTGGAAAAACATGTTTAAGGCTCTTGAGTGATGATAAAGTTGTTAGGAGGTTCAGGATTGGCTCTTCAGTCTCAAGAGTTTGCTGACCCCTGGTCTAAACCTTTAGCAAACTTTTGAGGCGGATGAGTCAGTTCTGTCCTTCACAAAAATCTGAAAATTATTGGAGCACCATAAGTATATTTCTACAAACAAATGAAATGACCATTATCTGAGTAATAACTTAAAAAGTTTTATAAAGTTATGATAGTTTTATTTTAATTTTCAATTTTATTTCAGAACCACATATAAGTACTGAAAGAGCAGCATATGGCTTGAGAGGCCCAGTTTGTTAACCACTCATCTACACCATAGGTTTACAAACTTATTAAGCCTTTCCCTTTTCCTTTCCCAAAAATATTACTCAGCATCTTCTTGGCAATTAATAACTTTTGTACTATAG
The DNA here is from genome assembly GCA_004026705.1 of Nesogale talazaci. Taxonomy (NCBI): domain Eukaryota; kingdom Metazoa; phylum Chordata; class Mammalia; order Afrosoricida; family Tenrecidae; genus Nesogale; species Nesogale talazaci. The sequence goes on along the minus strand of PVJH01038518.1, from coordinate 10,556 downwards.
CCCATACTATAAAGTGAAGGTACCTGTTTTTGAATTCCCTGCCCACCCTGGATTGTTGTAACATACCCTGTAGAGGGCTGTATCCTCACTTTGGATAAACAGTAGTCTAGATTGACACTGTTTGGTATAAACAGTCAGTAATGGCAATCTGGAACTCCCATATCACTACTCCACCTTTCAGTTTTCCATACAAGTTTTTGTGCATATTATTATTCCTGCTAGTCTATCTAGATAAGCTAGGCATGACAAACAATCTGGAGGAGAAAACAAGGGAATGGATTGGGGATGGGGTGGGTACATGGGAGAGTGTGAGGCGAGGGAAAGGAAGTGAGTGTTAACAAGACCAGGGACATGGCAAGAAGTGATTCAAAATTGGTGGGAAGGAGGATGTAGGAAGTCTGGTAGGGCTTGATCAAGGGCAATGTAACGAAGAGGAATTACTGAAACCCAAATAAAGGCTGAACATGATAGTGGGGCATCAGGAAAGTAAAAGAAATTAGAGGAAAGAACTAGTAGGGAAAGGTCATTTAAAGAGGTCTAAATATAGGCATGTACATATGTAAATATACTTATATATGATGATTGGGGAAAATAGATCTATGTGCATATGTTTATAAGTTTATTATTAAGGTAGCAGATGGACAGTGGACCTCTATTCAAATACTCCCTCAATTCAAAAAGACTTTGTTCTATTACACTGGCATTCCATGATGCTCACCTTCCCAACATAATCATTGAAGACAAAGTGGGTGCATAAGCAAGTGGTGAAGAAAACTGATGGTGCCAGGCTATCAAAAGATACAGCATTTAGAGTCGTAAAGACTTGAAGATAAACAAGCGGTCATCTGAGAAGCAACAAAGCCCACATGAAAGAAGTACGCCAGCCTGTGTGATCACGAGGTGTTGATGGAATCAGGTATCAGGCATCAAAGAACAAAAATCATATCATTGTGAATGAGGCAGAGTGCGGGGTGGGGACCCAAAGCCCATCTGTAGGCAATTGGACATCCCCTTACAGAAGGGTCTCCAGGAGGAGACAAGGTGCAGTATAGCACCAATGAAACATACAGCTTTCCTCCAGTTCCTAAATGCTTCCTAACAACTGTGAGGATGGCACAGGACTACGCAGTGTGTGGTTCTACCGTGCATAAGGTCATTATGGGACACAGCCTACTCAATGGCACCGAACAACAACATTTTTACTTTGGTTAGAATTTTCAACATTTCCAAAATCAGGGAAGAGAAAGTGGGTGCATTATAATTTAAACCCCTAAAAATGGGCAGGAGTATCAATTTTCAAATTTCAACAAATCAAACACCCACAAACTCATTGCCATAGGGTCTAAGTCAACGGAATTCAATCCCATGTATTACAGAGCAGAATTGCTCCCTTGGGTTTTTCTTGGTCGCAATCTTCACAGAAGCTGATTGCCAGGTCTTTCTTCCCTGGTTTTGCTGGATGGGTCAGAACTACCAACATTTAGGTTAGTAATTCAGCACAAGTCACTTGTGCCACCCAGTCCCGCACACACCCACTTATACAGGTAAGCAAAACCCTCCATGAGTTGATAACCACACATAGCAACTCTAGATAAAGTTTTCAATACTAAATCTATGGTAGCCAACAGCTTTATCCTTCTTCCTCAAGAGCAACTGGCAACTTTGAACTAATGCCTAATCTGTTTAAGATACCTGGATTCATACAATAATTCATTTTATGCGAAAGTCAGCAATTAAAGTTGAAAGCACTTAATATTCAACAAGACCAAAAATTCATTTATTCCACACCAAAAAAAATGTACTAATTTGAGAGGGGGCTTTAAAAAGTTCATGAAAATTTTCCATTGTCACTCAGTCTCATTTCTCCATGAATTGCTTTAAGCCCTCTCTTCATATGTACTAGGAACTATGCTGGACACTGAGAAGACCTAACAGCACATGCTGTCTGACAGAGGAGAATGATTGTAGTGGTGGAGAAATGTGGGTACACTAGGAGGGCAAAGTTGAGTACAGAAGAGTATTCTCAGTGGGCAATCTAGAACAGAAAAAGAACAGAGGTGTCCAAGGACAGGAAGTAGATGGGATTCAGGCAGGAACTGCATGCAGCTCAGTAGAAGTAATGAATTCAGCATGGTTGGATCTAGATGGAAAAGTTCAAAGCAGGGAGCAGGGAACGGCCAGATGACAACAATCTCTGTGGGAGCATTAAGTAGCTCCAGCTTTAATCTACAGAAATAAAAAAATTTTGTCTCAGAATCACAAGAATCATTCAGGTCTCCGCTACAGGATCTAAGCATGTAAAACTGAACAGATATAGTGGTGAGAGCGGGCACTTCTGAGATTTTTGCAAAGTGAGATTCAAAACCCCAAGCACTATCTTCTTTTAGATAAGTTGTACTAGCAGCACTTTTACCATACAAATAAACATGTAATTTCATAAATTTCTTCTTTGCATTAAGATTTGTCAATCTCTTTAGAGCAAGGAATATTTTGCCTTAGACTATGAGCTTCAGACTGCAACTGAAAGTAACAAAAGTTTGCTAAATCACCACACCCTTATTATCAGTCTTCTGTCCATCATTCTATGGCTACCAAAAACAAACCTACTCCATTTTTCTCAATATACCTTTAAAAGATAGACTGTTCCCAACATATCCTTGATCTATCCGTGTCATACAGATGTAATTTGTAGAGTCGTGAGTCAGTCTCAAACATGTCTCAACTACAGTTCAACTCTGAAACTTTTCCTGACTACATCAAATGAAGGTGGTGGTGGTGGTTCTTAATTCTAACCCACAGGGACTCAATGCATAACAGCAATAAACACTGTTCAGTCCTACACCATCCTCACAATTGTTATGTTTGAATCCATTGCTGTGGTCACTGCTTCAGTCCATCCTGTTAAGGATATTCCCTGCTTTCACTGCTCCTCCATTTTCCCAAACATAATGTCCTTTTCCAGAAGTCTCATCTCCTCACTCTCAAGGAGCATTCTCTCTGTACTTCTTTCAAAACAGATTTCTTTATTCTTCTTGGCAGTCCATAGTTCTTTTAATATTCTTCCAAAGCACCATAATCCAAATGCACTGATTATTTTCCAGTCTTCAGTCTTCCCTATTCAATGTCCAACTTCCATATGCATATTAGGTAATTGAAAATACCATGGCTTGGGCCAGGAGCACCTTAGTCTCAAAGTGACATTCATGCTCTTCAACATTTTTTTAAATCTTTATATCGGGGGCTCATACAACTCTTATCATGATCAATGCATACATCAATTGTATATAGACCACATTTGCACATTTGTTGTCATCATCATTCTTGAAACTTCCTCTTTCTACTTAGGCCCCTGGCATCAGCCCCCATATTTCCCCTCCCTCTCTACTCCCCCTGTTCTTCCTACATTTTAAATGAGTCTTGTGCAGAAAGAAAAAAAGTATAAGGAGTAAAATAAATCTGTTATCTGACTACAATGTAATGCCCAAATTACATCACAATTCTTTTCCACCACTGCTGCCCAAAATTCCCAACCCAGATTTTTTATTTATTTATTTACATTTAATTCAACAAAACTCACTGAAAAATGTCCTTGATGACCAAAAGTCTATTAGTTCCCTTAGTACATAGTGGGTGAACAGGACTGGGTTATATTCCTCAAATTTAGGCACATAACACATGTGGCACCATGCTCTACATACACTCTTTTTATTAATAAACAATAGAGCTACAACTAGATATCTGGAACTCAGCAATCTTTGCAACTGACCTCTATTCTGAAGAAGTCTGTAACAGTTCCACAGATCTTACAGTGGAACTCAATTCAACGCTTTGCCCTTGACACCTTAGCATGTTCTTTGCAGATGATCCCGGGTTGCAGAATGCTAACAACTTTCCAACCACGCCCTGCCAGGCATAATTTTGGCCAAAGAAAATGTTTTACCTGTTGCAGGAAGTTGCATCATCTTTTACAGTATCGGAACAAAATGTGTTGCAAGTCTGGGAGGAACAGTTCATAAATCCTTGGAGGTTTGTTCTCATGTGTGCCCATCCCTTATGGCTCATTGGCAGAAGACAGCTAGGGATCATTTCCAAGATTTTAGCAAGGATGGCTGTACACTAGAGTGGAACTCCTTCTCCTGAGATCCAAAAGAATATGCCTTTCCAAAAGCTCCTTTTGCTGCACTGAGCAGAATTATGCAAAACCATGCATGCCACGGGCTCCTTTCAAAGCTCAGGATAACTACTAACACTAGCGTTCTCATGTGGAAGGCTGGAGGGCAACTACAGTGGATCTCCATCTGCTCTGCAAAAACCTATCACTCAAAAGAACTCAACAAATCAATTGCTAATAACTAACTAACAAGACTTCTCTCTCCCAAATCGGAAACACCTTCATGAAGGTGTTACCCAGACTTATCAACACCGTATATTTATCAGATTAAAAAGAAAAACAAGGTAACAAAAAAACACATAGGGTTTACTCGCAATTAAAAAGAAAACGTGGGATTTTGAATGCACATATGAATGACTTTTGTCAGAACCGTACCTTCCCAAAGAGGTACCTTGTCCCTGTCCCTTCAATTTATCTAATGTAAGGAAGTAATGCCTTCAGTCTTGCTCACAGTTTTCCAGTGATGCTTTAGAACTTTAAGGTTGCCTTAAGAAGAGCTATGAAAATGGCAGCCACTTTCGAGTTTTCAAAGGAAAATCAGTGTTGATGGCATTTACCTACAAAGAGAAGAAAGAAAATGATGGGGTCAATTACTTCCTTGCATTTTGTGGTGAGCTGTACTAATGAGAATTAAATGTAAGAATTATAAACGCAACCCTTTCTTCCTCCAGCTATCCTCCATTATAAGCTACAGCCAAAATCAATACTCATTCTTATTTTTATTTGTTCAATTTTTTTTATTTTGTGGGGGGAGGGGCATCACTGCCCTCTGGTGGGAGTGGGAGGCACAGCCTTGCTCCTGGAGAACTGCTGCTGGATTTAAATCGCCAAGTCAGTTGGCCGCAGTCCCGCACTCCACCACTACGCCACCAGGGCTCAGTCCCTCATTCTCATTTTTAATCAAACATTTCTATATTGTTCTAGTTACTTCATGATTCCAAGGGCAATATTACTTCTGTACAGACTTTACCTCTGTGAAGAAGTTGTGAGTGTGAGCAGATGACAGAATTGAGAACCAAACTGTTGTCTGAAACTGTTTTTTTATTTATTTGTTTTGACTTGAAGGTGTCTGTTTACATAATGTCCTCAATGAGATAACCTGTATTAAGGAGTATTTCTATTAGATGTTGCAACGTAATCTATGAACCAGAAGCACCACATACTCTGCTTCTGAGGTAAACAGAATATATATAAAAGGTACAACATGGCAGTTACACAGTAGGAGCCAAGTCTGAGGAAATGGAAGCTTCAAAAAGCATTCACAGTAGCCATTCAGGCAGTACACGAAAAGGCAGTATTCACAGAACTAAACAACGACTTATTTTTTTATACAATTAGGCAAAACATTATAAACGCAGCTATTATTTCTCATAACAAAAAGACATCCACCTCTCCCAAAAGCAAAACACAAGTGACCAGGTTCCCATGGCCAGTGGTGATGGAAAGAAACATTTGTGGAAGAGAAGGTTTCTGTGGTAGTCCCCTACCAATGCGGAAAGGCTGATGACCAATTCAGGAGGGGGTGACGGATTAAAACTAGAAGGTATGCCTAGTCATTGCACCCACATCTGAACAGCAGGATGTGCTGTACCTTTAGCAAGTACTCATACAGACACTCGATGCCTGACTTAGAGCTTCAGTCTTCCAAATGAGCTTCCCCAGTGGTATATGTGCTCACTTTAAGGAGAGTTTAACGCATCCATTTTTATATTACCTTCTATATACACTCTTTGGCAAAATTCATGGGTACTCAATCTGTCTTCCAAGCAGCTCCTTTCTTACTGAAAGATTATTATGTTATATAGTTCCATTGTTTAAAAACCTACAGGTTATCAAACAAAGCGCTGATTTAAAATGCAGAATACTGAGTTTGTCTTCTTTTACATTAATTATGACACTTTGAACACACTTGAATTCCTGTCTTATGCTCTGTTAGAAATAAAACTCAGTTCATTTGGGGATGTTCTGGGTTTAATGGCAAAACAAACAATCCTTTAAGACCCCAGACACTATATCTTTTGATAGCCAGGCATCATCAGTTTTCTTCACCATGTTTGCTTAGGCACCTAACTTTGTCCTCAGCAACGTGTCAGGAAGGTGAGCATCACAGAATACCAGATTATTAGAACAAAGTGTTCTTGTGTTGAGGGAGTACTTGAGTAGAGACCCAATGTCCACCTGTTACTTTAATATTTAACATATAAATATATGTACATAGATCTATTTCCCCATCATCATATATTTATATATATATATATATTTACATGCCTAGATCTAAATTGCCATAAATTCCTAGTTCTTTTCTCCACTTCCTTTTACTATCCTCTTGTCCCCTATCATGTCCAGCCTTAGCCTTCATTCAGGTTTCAGTAATTCCTCTCAGTTACCTATCTTGGCCTTGATCAAGTCTCACCAGGAACCCTATGCCCTCCTCATCACTGATTTTAGATAACTTGTTGTTCCCTGGGTTTGCTAACATCCACCTTTCTCCACCACCTCTCCCTCTCTCATGTCCACCCCCCAGAATCATCAGTGCTATTGTTTTCTCCTCCACATTGCTATTCCGCCTATCTTATCCAGATAGGTATGTACAGATGAGAAGCAACAAAGCTCACACAGCAGAAGCCTATCAGCCTGTGTGATTGATCAAGAGGTGTCAATGGGATCGGTAGGTATCAGGCATCAAAGAGCCGAAACAAAAAAATCCTATCAATGTGAATAAGAGGGAATGCAGAGCGGAGACCCAAAGCCCATCTGCAGACAATTAGACATCCCCATTACAAAAAGGTCAGAAGGAAGAGTCAGGCCAGTCAGGGTGCAATATATCACCAAGGAAACATAACTTTCCTCTATTTCTTTAATGCTTCCTTTCCCCTCCCTCCCCCCCAACTATTATAAACCCAAATTTACCTGACAAATCTGGCTATACCAGAACATGTACACTGGTACAAATAAGAGGTGGAAAGGCTGGGAATCCAAAACAGATATAAATCCCTTAAGTCCAATACTGAGAGTAGCAATATCAGGAGGGGAAGGAAAAGCTTATGGGAGGAACGGGGAACTGATCACAATGATCTACAACATATAAACCCCTCCCAGGGGAATGGACAAAAGAAAAATGAGTGAAGAGAAATATCAGTCAGTATAAGACATGAAAAATAATAATAATGTATAAATTATCAAGGGTTCAAGAAGGAGGGTGGGAGAGAGGGTGGAAGAGTGAGAAAAAGAGTTGATAGCAAGGGCTAGAGTAGAAAGCAAATATTTTGAGAATGATGAGGGCAACAAATGTACAAATGTGGTTGGCATGGATATATCCATGGACTGTGATAAGAGCTGTACAATAAAATGATTTTAATGGGAAAAATAAAGCAATGAATATACAGTAATAATGTTATGAGTCAAATCAACTTGATGGCAGTGAGTTTTCGATTTCTTTTTGTAACACCTGGATTCTGTTAATTAGACCTGCAATTTCCAAAATACCAAAATTTTAAAATGTAGTCAGGAAACCCCAGATAACAACTTACCTTGAATTTTTTTCAAGTATCTAGTTAAAATGGGCTCTTTCAAAAATATACTGTGATTTATTCCAGTTTTCAATCCTCATGTTATATTTTCATCTTATAAAATGTTTACTATTGTCTTATTATTTTAAAAGTCAATTTTTAAACTTATGATTACAATGCTGGATATCATTGTAAAAGAGAGAATAGTTATTAAATATTTTAATGAGCTGAAAGCCAACAACACAAAGATGGTGCCCTAAAGAAATAAACCCCTGCAAAATGAAGAGGCCAGCCTAATAAACAAATGTTATAATGTGATAACATCACTGCAAATATCACTTCAAAGATAAAGTGTGAATAAGCCCAAAGAGAATGAGAAAGGCATTTTGAGGCAACTAGAACCTGTGCAAAGGGAAGTGGCACAAACAAGGACAGCACAGATTGAGTGAGGTGCAAGCAGCCTCCCACATTGGGAGAGCAAGCAGCAAGCAAGGGAGATAGTGCCAATGGGAACTATATGTCATGCTGAGGAGCAAAGACTGTATTCAAGAACCCAGGAGAAGCTTTCAAGCTGGGGAGTACCGTAGTTGGATCATTGTTTCTGTGAAAAAAAATGTTGACAGTATTAAGAACTATGAAATGGAGAGGGTGAGAAACCACAAGGAGATTAGCTAGACCCTGCTGTCCCACAGAACTTATTCCAGTGATTAAATTTTTCATATCTGAGCTACCCAGTATGGTAGCCATTGACTCCATGTGGCTATGAAGCGCTTGAAATATGGCTCATGAGACTGAGCACCTAAATTCTTACTTCATTTAATTTTAATGAATTAAAATTTAAGTGTTTTGGGTCTTGGACAGGACAGGGTAGAAAGCGACAAGAAAATCCACAGAAGGATGCTATGTGCTGAAGTATGGCAGCTGTAGTGGATATGAAACAGCTGAGAGGCATTTTCTGAAGCAAATTAGCGATCCTCATGACCAGCTGAATACACGTGGTGTAAGACTGCCTTAAGGTGACTTGGAGATTTGTCTAATGGGGTACACTCGATTAAGTGATAAAAGTATAGTACTAAAAGAAGGAATGTCGTGCAAGAAAATTTGTTGGAGAAAATGATAAATCAGAAAAGAATTCTGACTTTGAAAAGTAGTCTATGTGCTTACACATTCGTCCGCTAGTCAAAAGGTCACCAGTCACTTAGAATTAGAAAAAGACAGGCCTTTTTACACCAGCAAATCGTGACAGTCTTGGAAACTCACAAGGGCAGTTCTACGCTGTGGTATGACTTGACAGTGGTGAGTTTGGTTTTTAAGGTTTGGATTCTCAGAGTATGACTAGGAACAGATGGCAAAAGGTCAAACAGAAAACAACTGGGAAGTCATCATCACAGAGATAATAAAGGAAACCACCAGAGAGAAAAGAGAACCAAGGGTCATCCAACGCTTAAAAGACAATCATGGGAGGAGAGGCCAGTAAAGACAGAAAGGAAATCAGAAGAGTAGCAAAAGAATGGAAGTGATGCCACAGACAAGAGTCTGTTTAAACACAGAAGTTTTGATCAAGGTCAAAGGGGACAAGGTGCCACAGAGGATGGGGTGTGGCAGCAAGTCATAGGGTTTGCAAACACAAAAACAGCCAAGTGGGAAATTCTAAGGAGAGTCGAAGGGATGACAGGTTGAAGTCAAAGAAGGAAAAGAAGCAAAGAAAGTGAGTGTAAAAGTACCAGCAAACCAGAACCGATATTCTATTCAGAAGAGCTGTAAGTTCCTGGACATTGACTGAAGCAGATTACAGCAAAGTACAAGCACGATAGCATGCATACACAGATACACAACACTCCATCGGCTGAAACACCAGCTGGATGCATACCTCACCAGGCTTCACCAAGATATACTTGCCATCTCTCTTTCTACGGCCCAACTGAAACTATCAGAAAGGTTCAAGTTCCCCCAGTTCTCTAGGGTACAAATTATAGAATTGCCTTCCAATAATTCTGGACATCACTTGAAATCTAGATATTCAGAAGACTGATACAAGGATTTGAAACAATTAACAAAGCAGTATTAACAACACAAGACTAGGAGGATGAGGCTTTTTGAGACCTCTACATTATAATATTCAATCAAGCAATAATGTCAACCAATTTTTCATATGGATCAAATAAGTTTGTGTCAAGTTAGCAAGCATAAAAAATCATCTTTAAGGTGCTAAATGCTATGAGCCGCCAACACATCTAGTAACCGGGCAACAGGAAGCTGATTGTATATAACACTTGTGCACAGGATGAGAGGCCCAGTCCATCCAGGTCTTTATTCTGAGTCCAACAAAAATAGAAAACACTTTGAGAGAAACCATGGTTTTGAAGCCATTCTATTACGATTATTATATTTGTTATTTCCTTGGCATCTCCTTCCCCTCTTTTCGTTAAGAGGTGAACCCTGAGGAACCTTCACCCACTCTGTTGAAGCATTTCTTTTTTTTCCTTTTCTCAAACGTTCTGACCAACAAATTAAACTAACTTACTATCACGTGAAATGCAAGCCCTTGTTCAAATGGTGGAAAAGACAACCCTTCGTGTAACAACATAAGCACAAAAAGTTAAAGGGTTTTGGCTGCAGGAATAACTAGTAATGAGGGCAAAGGCTAACGCAAATGTTTACCCATTAATGAAAAGTAAAAGCACTCAAATTTTAGGGGCACGAGAATGTGAGGTTTGACCAGATAGCATAAATTACCAGGACACTTTTCCTCACGTATATGTTTAATGCTTCAGTTAAGAAGCATCCACCCTCAGATTTTGTATATCCCGTGATCAAGATGATTAAGTTTCACACGGTTCTTTTGTTCACTACACACAAAAAGATGTAAAAAAAAA
>PVJH01038517.1:0-16920 GCA_004026705.1 Nesogale talazaci | reverse complement strand
AAAAAAAAAAAAGCAAAACTAAGACTGAGGATGATTTACAGTCTCAGAAATTCTCTATCGGTTGCTATGAATCTGAATCAACTCAATGGCATAGTGATGGTGTGTGTGTCTGTGTATGTGTGCGTGAGATAGATAGATAGATAGAGAAAACACAGGTGTCCAAACAGCAAAAAAGAAGCGAGACAGACATGCAGCTCTAAGGTGCCAGGTGAAGCCTCAGGATGGGGAAACCAGGCAATGAGAAGCCTAAGGGAGGTAAAGCTAAAAATGCAGACAGGCAGGTAGTACAGCAAGTAGCTGGAGTGTGGGGAGGATCAAACTCAACTCAGTGGAGTAAGTGTGAACAAGAGGTAGGGTGTTGGCCTAAGCAATTGCAATTCCATTTATTCATGAATTCTGTGAGTGCTCATGGAGAGTCATGAAAGGCAGGCACTTGATAATCCATGGGGATACAGCCCAGAACAAGACAGTGCAGATGGACTTAAGTCCTGATGGACTGGATTCTGTTTCCCATGGCCTGTGGTGCCCACAGCCTGGTCTGATATGAGGACCTCGAGGCTACAGCAGTTGGGAACAGGAGGGAGACTGAGGCAGGCCCTGGCGTAGGCCCAGCAGAGAAAACAAAGATGAATAGGGCATGGACCCCACCTTCCAAAGGAGGAAGACAAATACGGGTGAACAGAGAAAGGCAACAGGGAAAAGACAAAGTGTCTTCAGAATGCATCAGAGACACAACTTTCCGTTCCCTTCGAGGGGGTTGGAGATGGTGGATGACAGAGTTGTGTGTTTATTTTAAAGTTGGCACACGATTCTCTTAAGGGATATATTAATAGGCACATTTTGTACTAAAAGAAAGGGTTTGGAGCAGCTGGTGGAGCCTAAAATCTCCCTGCACAAGAGATGTAGACGTTTTAAATAGTGCTGGAGTGTGATGGTGCTGACCCCACTTAGTAAGGAGCAGTGAATAACTTATTAATTATGAGATAATTATAGGTGATCAACTGTCCTAGATTCTACCAGCGGTTTCTGGGACTGCATGTCCCATGACAGAACCCTGCTACTTCAGAACCAGTCGCCCGCCCTGTCTCCAGCCTTAACAGGAAAGCAGAGAGGTGGTCCACACGTGGGCTGGGAACCCTTGCTGGTACTTCATCTCATACAGATGCACCCGTGAAAGACACACAGGGTGGGCAGAGAAAAGGAGATTGATGTCCTGGAACACGTGGGCTAGAGTGGGGTTAGAGGCCCTCACAGGGTTTTGTGAGCAGCTTTCTGCTACTCAAGGACGTCGACTTGACCTCAGGAGCATCTCTGTCTTCTGGGCATCAAACACTAGTGACAAACCAGTTGGGGTCGACTCGATTCTGACTTACAGTGACCCCTGTGTGTCAGAGTGGAGCTGTGCTCTGCTTGGTTTTTCATAGTTGATGTTTCAGTTGGGATCCTCAGACTTTCATCTGAGGTGCCTCCTGTTGGATTTGAACCTTCAGCCTTCCACTTAGCAGTCAAGCCCACAAACCAGTTACACCACTTCTCAGGGAGGTCCAAAGGTCAGAACAAAGAAGCCAGAGGCCGGAAGCCTAACAAAGCTGGACAAATACCCCTAGTGATGGCTTGTGAAGGAGGCGGAAAGATGTCCATTGGACCTTTATCAACTCACACATCACCATCGATTTCTGTGATTGGCAAGAGCACAGTGTTGTTCACTATGTGCTTGCTTGTTTGGGGAGCAGATTCCAGCATAAGCAGATGGACATAAATATATCCCATTGCTCCTGCCTTTTTCCTATGCCCTTGGTTGTGGGGGCGGAGTAAGAAGGGGGCTCATAATAGAACATAGGAGGTCTCAATTATGAAGCACAAAAGAAGGGACGCCAAGGAAATGCGGCCTGACCAGGAAGAGTCACAGGGGTCTCCTGAGCAGGAGCCTGGCCCTCTCTCCCACACGTCCTAATCTTCTCAAGTCTTGTCATTCTAGCTAATGATAGAAGTACAAACTCAATCCACACAGCAATGATTGGCAAGTGGATTTCAATTCAGTGACTTTAGAGGACAGAATTGTATGACCCCCTCAGGGGTTCCAAGGCTGGGATCCTCATGGAAGTTCTTATCTTTCTCCCTCAGAGCAGCCGTTGGGTTCAAACTTATGACTTTTCAGTTAGCAACGAGTGCTTTAACCATTGGGCCACGAGGGCTTCCTGTATACCTAACACTCCATATAAATTGTTATCTTTACACTGCAATATGAATGGTGGTCAAGTGTATCCTCCACTGGACTATCACCACTTTGTGGCTTGAGAATCACAGTTTCCAACAAAGTTCCAACAAAGTACATATTAACTGTGTTAGTCTGGGTAGACTAGAGAAACAAATTCATAGACACACATATGGATATAAGGGAAAGGTCCACATACAAGAGGAATGGAACATTGAGAAAGCATCCCAACCCAGGCCAGTCCAAAGTCATAAGTCCGATATTAGCCCATATGTTTGATACCAGTCTATAAAGTCTTCATCCGATTCACGAAGCACATACAGTAGAGACATCCCGGTGCTGGCAGGGGTCTTCCCATGGCTCCTCGTTTCTGGGGTGCAGGGTCCATCAGCAGTATCCATTGGCAGTGGGAGCATCTCAGGGTTGGCAGGGGTCTCTCTGTGGCTTCTCTGGCCCCAGAGGTCTGGCTCCACCAGGGCAAGCCCATGTGGCCTCCTCTCCTGCTCCTCCATTCTGTAGGAATCAGGATCGGTCAACCTGCTGTCATCTCGTCTTGTCAGTAGACTGACTCCAAGAGACTGAGAGTCAAGTCTCTCTTCTCCAATTGGAAAATACCGCAAGATTTCCCAGATATCTCAGGAGAAAGCCACGCCCACACAAAGACCTCCTTGGTTACTCATTGGCTATCTCCAGATTGACAAGTTAGACTCCACCCCTAGACTCCCAATCATGAAATTGACACGAGTACATGACTGCCACATACACAGTACTAGTAAGACCTCACAAGTTATTTATTGAAAAAAAAAATGGGGTGTGGGAGGGGTTCATAGTTTATCAAATGCTAGTATACTAAGGCTTATTTAACTGCTAGACACAGAAATCCAATTCAGATTAGATTAAAAATAAAACAAGGACTATTTCGGGCATGGCTTGATCCAGGTGCAGGCCCTGGTGATGTAGTGGTTACCCTTTAAGCTGCTAATCATAAGGTGGGCAGTTTGAAACCATCAGCGGCTTCTTGGGAGAAAGAGGAAGTTCCCTATTTCCAAAAGAAGTTACAGTCTTGGAAACCCACAGAGACAATTCTAACCTGTCCTATGGGTTGGAATTGACTTGATGGCAGTGAGTTTGATTAGCTTGTTTGGCTGATCCAGGTGATCAGGAAATGTTAGCCATTTCCTGCTTCTGCTTTCCTCCATTTTGACCTCCTTCTAAGACAAGGTCACCCTTTCTAGAGCCAAGAGGGTCAGCAGAAGACTCAGCCTTCTTTTTTATAGTTGAGCAACTCCTGGAGAAAACGAAATTCCCCCTTTACAAATAATACCAGGCAAAAATGCACTGGTTGCCCTACAGACCCAGCGGTGTGTTTAATGAACAGGACTAGCCACGCTAGAAATAATGAACCGAGAGGACAGAAGGTAGTCAGGGAGCTTTGCCAGAAGAAAGGCCAGTCGGTGGGCAGAACATGACCACTCACTAGACACATCCTCCTCGCCTGGGCGCTTGTGATTAAACAGTCCTCAAGGATGAGGGTGTGTGTGTCTCCCTTTGGAATACATCAAGAGTTCTAAAATGCCTCCCTTGCTTGGAAAGCTGTTATTTTCACCCTGTCTGAATCCACACAGGAGCCTTGGTAGTGGAGCAGGTTACTCTGGGCCGTCACTTCTAGGTTCGCAGTGTGAAGTGACCAGCCTCTTGCTCCTTGAGAGAAACATGAGGCTTTCCACTCCCTTAAGCAGTCCCAGTCACTCAGCAACTCCCAGGGCAGTTCAACTCCGTTCTGCAGGGTCATTAGGAGGTGACATCAGCTCTGTGGCGTGAAAGACTCTCGGAGTATTTCTGCAGGGACGCACTCCGGGAACTGCATTTATGAAAGGCATCCTGGTCTACCTCCCCACGTCCTGGTGAGGAGAGGAGTGTTGGTTTCTTCTGTCTTTCACCTGAGGGACACCACACTGATTGAGAGGTAAGAATGTTTGTTTCTTGCTGGAGCTTCTCAGACGATTTTAGCCTTCTCACTCCCCCGATCTCTGTACTTGAATCTTGTCTCAAAGTGCCCGTTTACTCAAAACAAAACAAAAACATTTTTGATTTTGAATTCAAGCTCACTTCTGAATCAAACTTTTAAATCACGTTCGGATCCTCATTACTGTAAGAAATTGGTGAATGCCACTCTGTTTTTCTCTAACTATATAGACATATAGTTTCTTTTGTGTAGAGATTATAAACAGAGTTCAAAACATCATTATTCATGACATTTCACAACTGTTTGGGCAAATGGTCCAAATGCTATCCTCCCACTGACACAGTATCTCCTTACTAGCAATATCTTCTTCTAAACAGAGCTGATCCAGTTTGAAACATTCCTCTTGGAGTCAGGCATAAACACTCTCTAGATGTTGGGCATACTCCTAGATTGGGAAGGAAGCCGGTGTGGAATTTGTTTTGAAGTAACTATTGTCCGTATCTGCTCAGTTCAGAAGTCTTTGCAGCTAGCTGCTAGTATTCATTGCTAAAGAAAATTCTCCAGCTGTCAGACAATTGAAAAAGGATTGATTAGAGATAACAACCCTGGATTTTAAGCATGCTTCCTGGTTTACAGGCTCAAAGAGATTTTTTAAAATATATATATTTTTTACTTTTGCCACTGTTGAAAACATACACGGCTGAATGTACACCAATTCTACAATCTCTGCATGAGCCACCAGGGATGCCAGTTATACTCCCTAGGTCGCGTGGCCATTTTCATCCTCCTTTCTGGAGTTGTTCTTTCCCCATGCGCACAAACTCACTGTCCCTAACCATCTTATCCAATCCTTCGACTTGCTCTTTTCAATTTAGAGGAGATTGGTGGTGCAGTGGCTACATATTGGGCTGTCATGAGCAAGGTCAGCAGTTCAAACCACCAGCACCCTTTGGGACCCCTGCAGGAGGCAAGAAATGAGGCAGTGGACACTCTTCCGCAGGGGCAGGTGTGCTGATATGCAGAAGATATTTAAGGAAGATCACTTAGGCTGCTAGATAGAGATTGGGTTGGAGGGGAAGAGATTTTTGGTAGGAAAATGAGGTCCAAGCAAGAGGACATGGTACCCTGGTATTTTCTCTGCAGGCATATTTCCTCATTTGCCACATCCTTCTGACTATGGGCTCTCTGGATAAATCCATTTCAATCGCTGGAGTCCCTGATGGGTTGGCAGGGGCCCTGGTAGCGCTGTTGGGTAAGTGAAAGACTGATAACCACAGAGTCATTGGTTCAAGCCTACCGCGTACACCATGGGAGGAAGCTGAGGCAATCTGTTCCTATAAACATTTACAGCTTTAAAAATCCTAGATAGGGAGGTTCTGAGACAGAATCAATTACATGGCTGTGGGCTTGGTTGTTTCTTTTCCGGTGAGGGTGTGGAGAAGACCAAGAGCATGGGACTTAGAATACAGGAATGAGGTTCCTTCTCTGCTGTGGACATGCCTCCAAGATACACACCTGCCCCCTCCGAGGGGACCAGTGATGCAGAACACAGACAGGCCCACATGGGCAGCAGAGGGAGGGAAACATTCATTGTCTAGTTCTTGCCCCAGAACTCTATCTTGGAGATGCTTACTCTGCTTCTAATAACTGAGAGAAAAGCATAGTCTGTTCTCTCAGTGAGAAGCCCCGGTGGTTTCAATGGACAGACAGCAGGAGCCGCTGCTACTGAGCACAGATGAGGGGCAGGACTGTGGAGCCCACTGAGCAGCTACGGTACACATTTCCAGCTTCCCCTCAGGTTGCCTTCACCTTTTTTAAAAAAACAAAAACCGTTTTACTGGCATATCATTCATGTACCACACAATTTAATGGCTTAACTATAGTTAAAAGGGTTATGCAATCATGACCACAATTATTTTAGAACATTTTCTGCATTCTTGTCCCCATTAATATTAGCTCCCCATTAACAACCAATCTCCCCTAGCATAACCCTAAGGAACTCTTGATCCAGTTACTGTCTCTATTGATCACCTCTCCTAGATTTCATATGAAGAAAATCATACAAAAACTTCAACAACAGCAAACTAAAACACAGAAAGACTTCAGCCACAAGAAAGCAGAAGATTATAGACTCTAGAGCACATTAAAATGGGTCAACTGACTGTACACTGACATTATGGACAGACTCCGGGCCTCTGCTCATGCCCTCCCTCAATGCAAGAACACTTTGTTCTAACCACCCAGCATTATGTGATGCTTACCCTTTGGCACAACCACTGAAGACAAAATGGGTGCATAAGCAAATGTGTTGAAGAAAGCAGATGGTGTCTAGCTATCAAAAGATATAGTGTCTGGGATCTTAAAGGCTTGAAGCTGAACAAGTGGCCATCCAGCAAAGAAGCAATAAGCTCACATGGAAGAAACACACCAGCCTGTGTGATAATGAGGTGTCTCAGGGATTGGGTAACAGGCACCTGAAGACCACTAACTAACTAACTAATTAAGAAATAAACCATATTGTTGAAAACAAGATGAGTGGGAGCAGAGACCCAAAGCTCATCTGTCAACACTGGGACATCCCCTCACAGAGGGGTCACAGGGAAGGGACGAGTCAATCAGGGTGCAGTAAAGCATGGATGAAACACACAGTACTCCTCTGGTTCCATGAGTCTTCCTCATTCCCCACCTTCCCCCCGCCCCCCCGCCCCACCAGTCATAACCCTAGTACTGCCTTTCACTACAAGCTAGATGGGAGTATGTGCACAGGTACAGATAAGACATAAGAGCTCAGATACAGGGAATCCAGAAACAGGAATGGGAGTACTATTACCAGGAAGACAGGGGGAAGGTGGGGAGAGGAAGGGAGGAAGGGGGTACCGTCACAATGATAAACACATAACCCCCCCCCACCCCCCCCACTGAGATGAACAACAGAAATTGTGGGGGAAGGGAGACAGTGGTTGGTGTAAGATATGAAAATAATAATAATAATGTGTAATTTATCAAGCAGCCATGAGGGGGGTGGGGAAGGGAAGCTGACATCAAGGGCTTAGTAGAAAGTAAATGTCTAGAAAAGAAAGATGACAACATAGATACAAAAGTGCTTGATACAACTGATGTTTAGATTGTCACAAGAGCCCCCAATAAAATGCTTAAAAACAAAGAAATAAAAACAAATGAAAGGGCCAATAGGGAAAAGCAATAACAACATTTTAATTTTAACCTGACCCCCCCGCCCCCATCTGCAATAATCCACGGAGGCTCCTTTAATCTAAATTCTTTGGCTATTCCTGGATTCACACCTTCTGGGTGCCCCAGTGAAAGCCCATTCGTGAAACCCCAAGAGGGGGTGGACTTTAACCATTTACCTACTTTGGCCTCATGGGAGGAATCACAAGTGTCCACTCGCAAGTGGGGGAGAAAAGTGGGATGGAAGCTGGCTGAGGACCCAGAACCAGAAGGTGGCCTGTGAAGTCCCACCCCGCAGAGGTGACATCCGCACTCTTTTGCCACTCAGGATGACGGCTTTAGGTGTAAGGCCTTCGACCCCCTCCGGAGAAAAAGGCCTTCGGTGGTTTCCTTTTCTTTGGCTCTGTTCCACGGATGCGCTGCGGGAGGCAGACTTAGGATTCACATAATGCAAGAGGGCATTGAAAAAGGGAGTGAGATCTTGTGGCCAGGTCTTTCCCAGTTGATCACGCTGGAAGGGAAGTTAATCTGGGTCTCTCCCCAGTGGTTTCTTACTGCAGCCAGTGTTGTCTTTTCTTTCTTCTTCACATTCCACGACAGCACTCCCGCCGTCCCTGGTCGGAGCCACTGAATGTTCACAGGCGGTGGCAGGAGGCGGCTTTCAACATGGTTCCAACCTGATGGGCAGCTAATTGGGTTTATACTCTGGGATCTCAACTATTTGCTTTCATCCGATCCATTTTCTCATGTAGAAGGAACTTACAGGCTTGTCTGTAAGTTGGACTCTAGGAAAAACTAGCTTCAAGCATGCCATCGGGATCTTGCAAAGGCATGATTAATAATATTTTTGATATCCTTCATGTTCAACACCCTGTACTCTGCCAGGCCAGTCATGGAGCGCCCCCCACCCCACTTCTCATTTCCCTCCATGTGGCAAGGGAGTGCTGAGACTCCGTGCAAGAGTCTCATTGAAGAAAACATAGTCATAAGCATCATACCATTAGTACTAGTTATGAGTCCTATCCCTCCGCACATACTGCGATTGCTCTTAGCTGCTTCCTGGTAATAGAACCTCATTTCTCCCCATCGGCCAGTGAAGCCAAGATCTGTTCAGTTTTCAATTGGATTCTTTCTTGACTCGAAATGAAATTTACGTAAGGTGTTTATAAACTAAGACAACTAGGACCCTATTTTGTGTCTTCAAAACACTAGACTTCACTTGGCATTGATGCTATCCACCAACTCACTGATTGGATGCCAGATCCCTGGCTCTGGGTGTGCCGTGTAAATTACATTTCTGATGGGATACACCCCTGGCCTTCTTGTTGACCACAGTCCTCCCATTCTTAGCAAAGTCCTGGCACATGGATGACTGTTAGAGGCCATGCGACTGGTTCCAATGTACAATGCGTACAGCAGAGCAAAACACTGTGCACAGCAGAGCAGACGACTGCTCCATCCTGCGACATCCTTCATGACTGTCCTATGTTTGAGCCTACTGCTGCAGCTACTGTGTCAATCCACAATGACAGTCTGTTTTTTTGTTTGTTTTTTTTTGGGGGGGCATCACTTCCCTCAGGTGGTGGGAGTAGGAGGCTCAGCCTTTGATCCGTGGAACTGGAATCGAACCTCCATCCCAGTGGGCCGCAGTCCAGGCACAACAACTACGCCACCGGGGCTCAGCTCCGACACTCTGTTTTCAGGACCTTATATGAAAGACAGCATGTGTTAAGGACCTCATGCTTGACACCAAGAAGCACTTCACAAATACTTATATTCGCCACATGAATCCCTGCATTGGCTAAGTCAAATATTCATTTGACCAATTCTTTGCTACCTCTTTGTCTTTTACCTCCTGAAACTGTGGCTTGGATTATGTTACTAAATCAGCAAGCAAAAATCACCTTCTCAGGAGGGATTTCATTGCGTGGCCTAGCCAGACCAGGGGAAGCACAGGAGATTGTGAGCATGGGTGAGAGGGCAGGACATTTGAGCTTACTGTCTTCTGCTTTGTTTATGAGTCAACCTCGAAAACTGTGGGTGGATGCTCCCTGGCAAGAGTCCTATCAGGTTTTCCCAACCTCCTGTCATTTTTACCATTTGATGCAGAACAGGTTCACAGGTGCCTTAGAGCTTTCCTGTAAATCTGATGGGGACAAAGGTGAAACACACTCACCTACAATGGTGACAATGGCCCCTGATCACTGACTTTTCATTTTACTCCATGCTTTCTCCCAGGACCTACCGGAAACACCAGCAGAGTCTGATTGATTGACTGATCACACAGGTATTTGTGAAGAACACACAGCCATTGCTCTAATTTCCCTCAGTTGAGGGGTTATAATTGGCTGTGCTGCAAAATTTCATCATAATCTAACATACAAGAGCTCAGTCTTTAAGCTAACTCAGAGAAAGCTTTGATCAACTTACTAGGCCAGTAATTAAGTGAGAGTGAGTTTGCCAAGAAAATGAGTCAGACACTAATAATGCCTTTGTTAAGAGATGAGAAAAAAAAAAGCTGGAAAACCTTAATATTTTAATTACTTGTTTCCAGAACAATAAAAGAAAATTTCTATCTTTCATTTTATAGTTGTCCATTATAGCATTCCCATACAGTACCCTGTAATAGACCCTCAGCTTGTAAGCCTTGTACTTTGTCTTTTCATCTATAGTCTAGGTAAAACTCCAACCATTAGATTTTCAAAGAGTAAGAATTAAATTTTTCATTGTTGATTCTTGTTTAAAATATCAGAGCCCAAGGTTATTGCAGCACTATTGCTTTATTGAATTATTTTTTTAATGAAATGCCTCTTGGAAATGAAATGAAATGTAATATGCAAATACCGAGACATGGATTGTGGCAGTCGTAGTACTTTGGTGTCAATTTCATGATTGGGAGTGGAGGGGTGGAATCTAGCCAGTCAATCTGGAGATGGCCAATGAGACCTCTGTGTGGACATGGCTTTCTCTGAGAATTCTGGGAAATCTTGTGATATTTACCCCGTGGAGGTGAGAGACTGCAGGCTCCGGTTCTTGGAGATGTTCGACTGACAGGACAACATGACAGCATGCTGATAGATCCTGATTCCTGGAAGCTGGAGGAGCTGGAGGAGAAGCCACATGGGCTTGCGCTGATGGAACCAGACCTCTGAAGTTGGAAAAGCCACATAGAGACCCCTGCCAGCACTGAGATGTTTTTACGCCTACGGATATACAAGAGTTTGCCCCCACTGGCAGATGATTGTCCTGGCATCACTGCATGTACCTCGTGAATCTGAAGACTTTATAAGATCGGTATTAGCCCTATGAGCTAATATCAGACTTGTGGGCTTGTACTGGATTGGGTTGGGATGCTTTCTCAATGCTTCATTCCTTTGGTGTATAAACCTCTCCCTTATATCCATATGCGTGTCTATGAATTTGTTTCTCTAGTCTACCCAGACTAATACATCAGTTCAAAAAATTTTTTTCTAATCATATGATGTACTGCAGTGGGCAAATCTGCTGCAAAGGACCTCTCTAAAGTTTTGAAAAGCAAAGACATCATTTCATGATGAAGGTGGGCCTGACCCAAGCCCTGGTCTTTTCATATGCATGAGAGAACTGGGCAGTGGGAAGAGAGCAAACAGTGGCGGAATAAATTTGCAGAATAAATTTGCCTACCACCTACTGGCTGTTCTTTTCTTCTTTCTTTCTGATGGTTTTTCTAATAGAGTCACATCAGTCTACTGTAAACAAAATGAAGAACAAGCTTTTATAAGCAAGCTGTCATCACACAGAGATTCTTGGTTTTTAAACCATTCTAGTCTTTCATCAGGGTTTTATTGCCACTATTCCCGGGGAAAGTCTCCAATGGGCCCTGCCCAACAATGTGTCGCATGCAATCGTTGATTTTCTAGACTCGTTTCACTTGAATTCTCAGCAGCATGTGACATGGTTGCCCATTCCATCCTCAAGGGAAGGACTTCTCTGTTCATGATTGACAGATTCTCCTGTTCTGTTTTGGCTTGGGTCAGTCAATGACCACACCTCAGTCTCTTTAGCTTGCAACTTCTCTCCTCACCCTCACCTGTTGTATGCTTCAGGCTCAGTGTCTGGTACTCCTACCTATGCATATCCACTCTTTCCATGATTATAGAAATCGTATGGCTTTAAAAACCATCTATAAGCCAATGTCTGGCATCTTATGGTGGTGCAAATAGTTAATGAGCTTGTCTACTAACCAAAAGGTTGGAGGTTCAAGTCCACCCAAGATAGACCAGGAAATCTACTTCTAAAAAAGCAGCCAATGAGGATCCTATGGTGATCAGCTCTATTCTGACACATGTGGGATCATCATAGCTGGAATTCCTTCCATGGTACCTGAATGTGCTAGTGTGTAGTGGATCTCTAGCTCTAGCTGGTGATCTTTTCCCTCAGCTTCATACGCACACATCAACATCTTACTTGATAACACTACTAGGTGTCTAATAGGCATCTCAAATATTGTATGCCGAATATACAATTTTTGACTTTCGATAATGTAAAGGAGACCCAAATCCTTACATCTGGACCAAAAGGTAGCATCATGACGAATGGAGACGAGGATGAAGTTGTCAGGGGTTTTTTTCCTTGCTGGGATCCATAAGCAATGCTCAGCGAAGCAGCAGTCAAGTAAGTGGTCAAAGGATGCAGTGTACTGGGTAAGTCCGGCTGCACAAGACCTCTTTAGAGTATTGAAAAGCAAGGGCATTCCTCTGAGGACCAAGGTGTGGCTATCTCAAGCCATGGCCTTTTAATGGCCTCATATGCATGTGAAAGTTGGACAGCAAAGAAAGAAGACCAAAGAAGAATTGAGCATTTGAACAGTGATGCCAGAGAAGAACATCAAAAGTACCATGGATGCTAAAAGGACACACCAATCTCTCTTTGAAGAAGTACAGGCAGAGTACTGCTGAGAGCAAGGATAGTGAGACTTCATTTTGCATCGTTTGGACCTGTTGTCAGGAGATACCAGTCCCTGGAGAAGGATATCATGCTTGGTAAAGTAGCGGGACAATGAAGAAGAGGATGGAAGGCCCTCGAGGAGATGGATGGATGCAGTGGCTGCAAACATGGGCTCAGCAGGCATGGGAATGATTGTGAGGCCGGCGCAGGTCCAGGCAGGGTCCTATTCTGCCATGTGTAAGGTCCCTCTGGGTCAGAACTCACTGAGGGCACCTATCAGCAACAGCAAAACCACAGCTCAGACCTCTAGGTAGAGGAGAGAGGTTTTTGTGTCAACATTTTATTGTCTTTCAACACCACTCCCCAGACTAAGCAAGCTAAATATAGAACATGGTCAAGGGGTGAGGAACATCAAGAAATGTGAGAGGTACATGTCTGGTGAAAGCTCACTGACAGCAAGAATATTATGTACTTTTAATTTATGGTTTTGTGCCAGTTTTTATACCACGGAATCCTTCCAACAGTCTGGAAGTGGATATTGTGGCCCCACAGTCACACCAGAAGATGGAGCTCCAGAGTGATTAACTCTCTTGCTCCAGGTCACAGAGTCCATAAGGAGGGTAGATAAGATTCGAGCACAGCTGGTCAAGTCTTCAAGAATCACAGTGGACTTTCCCCACCCCGTGGTGATATGTCTATTGAAAATGAGGATCCATGATTCATATTCTATTCTTAAGCTTCATGGCCATTAGCCTAAAGTGTTTACAAAAATCTAATGCTAAATGAATAGGAAGCAAAAGAAATCAAGTGGATTTTTTGACATAAACATTACAGAAACATAAAAAAATCAAAATATTAATTATTGCGCAAATATACCACAACACATTGCTATTTCAGTGTGTTTTCTGCATATAATCTAGCTACATTGGTAATTAGTTATGCTTACCATCTTGTTTAACTATTACTATTACCTGGGTGTATTTTCCCATCACCTTTAGCAGAACCTCAGCATTCCCTAAGGAATTCATCTCTCCTTTTCCCTATTGCGCACATGCCTATTCTAGATAGTTTATGTAAGTGGAATCAAAGTTCCCAAAAGGAACTTTTACAGTGAGAGTAAGTTTTTCTTTTTTTAAGTTCATTTTTGGAATAGAGTACATTAGTTGAGTTCCTCTTTCTATTAATATATGCCTGGGCAAAGAATATCTGTACAACAGGTAGAATATCTCAGAGCAATCAAAGGGTCCAACTGAAGTATGGATTTTCTTCTTAAAAACTCTCTGTGAGAGAGTTCCTTAACCCATAACTGTAAACCCTTCAAGTTCTTTCCTTGAATCTTGACATATGCTCAGTTATTTCAATTCCTGGCATTCAAACCCACAGCTTGGCAGAAGCAACCCCCTAGGCACGCATCCATAGGACAGCGTGATCTGTCTGCTCTGTCTGTGGGGCCCGGGGATTTACTGCTTCTACAGACCCAGAGAAGTGACTTGCCTCATCCTGAGTTTTAAAAGCTTTGAGCAAAGCTTTTGGTGGAGAAAAGAAAGTTGAGAAATCTTTCAGCTGTTGAAAAGATTCATTTTCATAAATACTTCCTTGAAGCAGTTACTGTCAGAACATGCCTAGTTCCTGTTCAAAAAAGTTAGTAAAAAAACAAGCAAACAACCAAAATTGTGTCTTCCAAATATATTACATTATTCAGCTTCACCTAAATAAATAAATAAATAAATAAATAAACAATGATAATAAAGTAAAAATGGGGGGCTGAGCCCCGGTGGCGTAGTGGTTGTGCGCGGGACTGCGGCCCACTGGGATGGAGGTTCAATTCCAGCGACGGAGGTTCAATTCCAGCAGTGGGGCTGGGTCTCCTACTCCCACCACGAGAGCAGTGATGCCCCAAAAACAAACAAAAAAATAAAGTAAAAATGGACTCCATTCATTAAAAAGATCATCCTAAGCAAGTGTTTTTGGTAGTTTTTAAGGATAGATTTTTATAAGTATTATGTACAATGTTTCCAAAACATTTCCTTTCCCTAATATGCATCAGTAAGTTCCTGTAGCACAAGCCACTGAGTACTCAACTACTACCTGAAAAGCTGGCAGTTCGAACCTACTCACAGGTGACTCAGAAGAAAGGCCTGGCAATCCAAAGGTCAGCACCTTGAAAACTCCCTGGAGCACAGTTCTACTCGGCCTGCAAAGGTTGTTATGAGCCAATTTGACTCAATGGAAACCACCACCAGCAATATGTACCAACTTTAATGCTTAAGCTGTCCTAAAACATGCTGTACCATGTAGGAATGTGATAGGTAGGTTTATTGTGCCAACCTGGCCAATGAACACATGTGGGATAAATTGAAGGGTGGGGAGATACATGGCTCGGCGAGCCTTGCCTTTCTTGTCTCTTGCTCTTTGATGATTGGACCAGAGTGCTGTGGCTGCTTTAGTTGGTTCTCTGCCTCAACTTGCAAGCTGCACTAACTGTGGGACACTTAACATGTGGACTGTCCCTCTTTAGCTTGAGGTTTCTTCAAGACTGGCTTCGCCAAACCACCAGAGTATAGACATTGCTTGAGCTGGGACTGCCAGAATCTGTCATCTGACTGACTGTTGGTGACCTGCCTGGCTGTTTGCTGCCTGTGGCCGGTTAGCCTGAATTGCTCCACAAATGATTCAGCTGTCTGCTTCTTTGACTTACACCCAGTGGCCCTCAAGATTGGAAGGCCTGTCAGTGTCTTAGGTGTCTCATGGAAGTGAGTTGTACTGAGCCATTTGTACTGCTCGATAGATTAATTAGCTGTCTATTAATTAAGTTGTGTATATCTATCTATATTAATATAAATAAAATCATAAATGTCCTGGTTTTGTTTTTCTAGAGAAGCTTGTCGAACATAAGGAACAACTGGCTTTGACCCAAACCTCCCATTATCTATATCAGTGCTATATTGTCATGCTTTTCTTTTTCACTGTTAAATAAAAGGACCCACTCCCAAAGGGTTAAGGATCCCATCCCCAGATGCTAATGTTTGTCTAAATTTAGACTCTCTTCCTTTCTTCATTTGTCTCCGAAGGAGTAAGCATCAATGAATCCTACTGTACCAAAAGGCAGAAACTCTGATCATGTGAAAAGACACAAATGGCAGAGAAACAATAGAATAATCTGATGGTCTGAGAGTTCTTAAGTTTTCTTGGTTTGGGCTCACAGTGCAGAAAAGAACGCTTTTACTTCATTATTATTTAGCATCCTTGCCGACCAACCAGAAAGTGTGGCCAAATGTTCTAAAATGGAAACAAGAAGTCCAGATATCGTCTGTTATATAATATTAGCAGACGCTCTTTATCTGTTTGGGGCTTAAACGAAAAGACAGATCATCTCACTGTTTGCTCAACGCACTGAGAAATGTTTCCTTTTAAAGGCAAACACCTCTGCAAAGAACAACCCCTATGCTCGGACGCCTAAAAGAAGGTGTTTTGTGGTTAAAAACCCAACCCAACCCAACCCGTAAGTGTACATGATGAAGCACAGAGATTGCAAGAAAGGAGGTGACCCCAACGGTGGCTCTGAAAACTGTCACCGAACTTTCCTGCCAGGCAGCAGAAACACCGACGCTTCTACGTTTTTAAGATCATGCGTGTTTCTAAACAGAAGGATGGGTAAATTACTTACATCCCCGGGTTCCAGCGCGGGGCTAGCTGCTCCCCGGCCCGTGGACCTGATCAGCGAGGCCAGGCCACCGAGCCTTCACCCTGGCCTGACCGCGGGCTCAGAGTGCAGGCAGGGCGGAATGTGTGGCCTTGCACTTGCTGTTCCTTTCTGTTTTCAGAGGGCCCGCAGCTCCAGCGGCGGTTTCCTTGGCAACCAGGAGGAAGCGGGCTGGCCTACAAGCTCCATTAACCACCCAGCAGGAGAGAACCTGCCAGGGCGGCTCCTGATGGGCTCTTTGGGACGTGTTCTGCGGTCTCTGGGGAAGCTGGTCCTGAAGGACCCCGAGGGACTGACCGGCCCTGATGGAAGTTAGCCAGGAATTGAAGGAGACCCCCTCGTCCTTCTCTGTGCGCCACTTGTGCCCCTCTTTTATGTCTGGTGAATGATTAAAAAGGAAACATGCCCAACCCAGCCTGTCCTGACTCCTGGGGCCCCCATGCGTGACAGCATAGGACTGAACTCCAGAAGGTTCCCTGGGCTGTAAGCTCTACAGATGCAGCCACCCGGACTCGCTTGAGTGGTGCTAAGAGTGGGTGCAGGTGAGTGTCGCAGTGGAGTGCCCTGAGGAACCTACGATCAATGTCTACACCGCTGGAAAGAGGATCCTTGTTGTTCCAAAGAGCCCATGAAGTCATTGTAATTCTACAGGTGTGTTCTTGTTTTATTCTTTTGGGTTCATAAAAAAAAAAAAAGATGTTAAAAGCCACAAAAGCAATTAAACACACAAGAATATGCTGAATGACACAAACTCGTCCAAAAATCCAAGCAATAAGACCTCAAACCATCGCCATTGAGTTGATTCTGATGCACAGCGACCTTGTAATGGGTTTTCAAGACCATCAATCTTTCTGGGAGTATTCAGCTCCACCTTTCTCCCGAGGAGCGGATGCGGGGTTTGAAGCCCTACCAGGCAAGCAG
>PVJH01038516.1:0-17111 GCA_004026705.1 Nesogale talazaci | reverse complement strand
GGCCCAGCTCGGTCCCAAGCCTGCTCTTATTCCAAAACCTAATTTATTTGAGCTTCGGTTTGTATATGTCCTAACTGCCTATGTGAGCTTCCTGCCAGTGGGGGATACAGGACTGGGCAGAAATCCACCCGGTGCCAAACCCACAGCCCCTGGGCGTCACCGCTCCACCAGCCTACACTGCCAGCTGCCCACCGTGGTGCCGGCTGCCGTGAGTGAGGGTCCCAGTGTCTCCAGCTCAGTGCCAAAGAGGGGTCTGCTGCCAGGGGCACTATTGTGCCAAGCTGGCCCTCACTAGAAGAGGGGGACCCCACTGCCGCTGTGTGCCTTTCCTGGCCCCTGAACCCCTGAGCCAGGAGCCTCCCTCAGTCCCTTCAGTAAAAAGCTGCCATAGAAAAGCTCCCTGCCTCTGTTTGTGGGGTTCGGGAGGGAGGGACATCTAGGCTGATAGCTGGAGGAGTGGTTGGGGAACTGTTCTAGAACTTCAAGAACAGGGAGCTGCTTGTGCCAAGGCCCCAGTGCTGAATGCTACACCAGGCAATCTGCGCTATCACTGGGGCAGAGCCAACACTATTTACCAGTGGCCCAAGGGAGTGGTAACCTGAGGGTGGTCAACACCGGCCTCCCAGGGCCTGATAGAGAGCAGCCATGGTGTTAGCTGCTATAAATGTGGTCACCTTCTCATGTACTGCGGATGAAAACACTACCCGTTCCTGCACTAGTCACAGAATGCTTGTTCTGATCCAGTTGTGCTCCATAGTTTTCATGGGCTGATTTTTGGAGAGTGCCAAGCCTTTCTTCCTAGTCTTTGTCCAGAAGCTTTGCTGAAACCTGTTCAGCATCCTAGAAAAACACGTGACCATGTTTGAGGTGGCCTGGGCAGAAATCAACCTCAGACTCTTGCATGGAAAGCAAGACTATCACCCCTGAGGCACCAGCGTCCTCAGTCAATCTGGGGCTTGCTGAAGCTTCAGTAGCAAGTTGGTTCTGAAGGCCGCCTCCATGCCCTGAGCTGCAGCCGAGGAAAGACTGCTAGCGGAGCTGGTGGAGAGGGGAGCTAGGGGAGCGCGATCGATGCTGAACAGGTACCGAAAGCCACTCGCTCCTACGTCACAAAACCGGTCTCAGCAAGCACGAGAGAGGACTGAGATCGGACAGAGCATTCAAAGATTCCCGTTGCGAAGTTGCAAGTCCCGAAGCCATAGGTCATACAAATGATCATACACGGAAAGAAGCCTCCCTCTCCCCGATATATTGGAACTTTGAAAACACATTGGCCCAATGACTCATTTGTTTACTCTGTTTTGTTCTCAAAAGGCTTCCAAGATGACAGAAAATGAATGAACATGTAACATAGCAGAAATTAACCAGAAGCCAGAAAATGGGCAGCAGCAGGATGAGAACGGACAGACGTAGGAGCGAGCTCACGAGGGGGAGGGAACCAGACATGGGTTGATTTTGCACACAATTTACCTCAGAAAATGTGCGTGCGTGTGTGTGTGTGTGAGAGAGAGAGAGAGAGAACCAGTGGGTGAAAGCCACCACCTCCCTCCGAAGAACACTTCCCCATTTGGAGAGGGGAAGAAGCAGGGGGCCATGTGAGCCGTAAAACATCAGGCCCAGCTTAGTAGGCACAGATGGAAGCAGAGGCGGATGCCAGGGTTCTCTATAGGTCAAGGCGATAGGTTGATAAGCAGATTGCCTTTGAGAAGTTGCCAGTCCCAGATCCATAGGTCAGGTGACTAGGCTGCAGATCCCAGCAGTCTTGTGTCCCAATCCATAGGCCTGACAGAGGAGGTTGGAAGTCCAGCAAGCTGGCTATAGACTCGCCACTCAATTCCACTCAAACAGCTATAGAAAGTTCCGGGACCGTGCTACCCTGTGTTCGAAGACCCCTCTGAGAATCCACTCGAGAGCAGGCAGTTGGGAATGTGGCTTGGTCCACAGACTGGAGGCCGGATATTCCTGATTGGAGATGCTAACTACAGTCACAAAATACCTTCTCAGGAACAGCAAGGCTCCACGGCCCAGCCAAGTTTGCCCTAAAAGGAGCCATCACACAGACCTTTAGCCAGACTCCCTCCTGTGACAGGGCAGCTGCTCACTCGTCAAGGACCTGGGGGCACCCAGGGCCCCTCTCTTAAAAATAAAGAACCATCCATCTGAGAGGAAGCCGGAGAAACGACACCTGGCAGCCACGTCTTCCACGAAAGTGTCTTTATAAGAGCAGCCCAAAGCCACGTGGTCTCAGGGAGCAATGAAGAGATTTCTCTGAATTGTCGCTTTGGATGCTAATGTTGGAGAAAATCTCCCAAGAAGGGCAAACTCACAGAAGAACCGCGAAACAGGAAAGGAAAGCAAAGGCGTTTTGAAAAGAAGGTTTGTGGAGCCCCGGTGGCGTAGCGGTTGTGCGCGGGACTGCGGCCCACTGGGACGGAGGTTCAGTTCCAGCAGTGGGGCTGGGCCTCCTACTCCCACCACCGGAGAGCAGTGATGCCCCCCCCCCCCAAAAAAAGAAGGTTTGTGTTTTCAACACATCTGAAAAAGGTGAAGCTGGCCAATGTCTCCTTTCTCTTTTCCACCAGAACGAAGCCCAGAATGCTCCCAACGCCGGGGAGACTGAGGCGACTTGGAGGCTTCCCAGGTGGTGAGAATGTTCTGGTCTCCAGCTGACAGCTGTGCTTGCAGGGAGTATTTATTTCATCATCCTTCACATGAGCTCAACGTGAGAGAACTATCAGAGCACACATGTCCATCCGGCTGTCCCGTCCGGCATGTATCACGCGGGGTGGTTCCCTTCACGATCTTTTCCCACATCATGCCCCCCCTTCCAGTCAGTGTGTTCACAACAACGAAGACCCTCTGTGGCGCTCCCTCCCGGCCCGACTTCTTGCCCTGAGCACCTGCTTCTCTTGTGTGGAGCGCCACGATGGCCGTTGGTCTGTCTACGCCGGTGGCTGCTCCCAGGGTGTTCGGGGCTATGTCGCCGACTGGAATTGTTGTCAGCTGGCCCTGCTTCCTGGCCACAAGTCCATTCTAACGCAGGGACACCCCGGGACAGGGTCCACCTGCCCCGGGGCTTGGTTTCTGAGATGGCAGCTCTTCACCGAGGAGAAAGCCCTGTCCTCCCAGGGAGCGACCGATGGTTTGCAACGGACAGCCTTGTGGCTCGCAGCCCCAGGAGAAACCCCTGCACCGCCCGGGCTCCCTGTTTCCCAGAACAGCCCTGCCACTTCACAATCCTCGCCAGCAGCTAGCGGTTTTTCCCTCATTGCTATTCTGGGAATCAGATGGTATCTCACTGCGGTTTTGATTTTCATCTTCCTAATAGCTAAGGGGAGGAGCCCTTCTGGAAAAATGGGTTCCCCGCTGAGCCGCTGATGGCAAAGGCAACCCTTCAAAGGCACCAGCTGCTCCTCCGGAGAAAAACGAGGCTGTCTAGCCCTATAGCGATCGCACATCGCAGAAACCCAAAGGGGCATTTCTACTCTGTCCTGTGAGGCCACAAGGAGTTGGAATCAACTTGATGGCAGTGAGTTTGTTTGTTTGTTTGTTTGGAATGACTGAGGAGTATGCAGTGGTGCTAGCAGGTAAGCGTTGGACGGCTGATCACAGGGTCAGTGGTTCAAACCCACCAACCCCTCCAAGGGACAAAGATGTGTCTGTCTGCTCCTATAAGGATTTACTGCCTGCCAAACCCTACCTAGGCTTCCGTAGAGTCCGGGTGAATGTGATGGCACTGAGGAGCGGTAATGAAAAGGGGCCCTGGGGTGTCATAGTGGGCTGCAAGTTAGGCTGCTAATGTCAAGATGAGCAGTTTGGAATCCCCTAGGCACTCCATGGGACAAAGATGAGACCGTCAGTTCATAGGTTACCACAAGCTACGATCAGTCAACACCGAAGAGACAGTCATTAGTCCTTGGCAATGCCTCAGGTCAAGAGAACCCATCTCTGGCCCTCAGCCACATGACCCCTTGACCCCTGCCTCCATGAGCCCCAAGGTCATCTCAGCCAAGCTCTTCTGTTCTGACTCCTGGTTCCCTTGTTCTGCCTCGGTTTTGTCCCCTAGCCTCCATGCCACACCCTCTAGTAAGATGGAGACTCAAAATGTATCCCACCTGACTCTTGTCAATTAACAGAACAGAGGACTCCCGCCAAAATGGGATTATAGCCACTGGCATAGAGGCTAGAATTGATAAAACATCACTAAGGCATTATTGGCTGGGAAGGCCATGTTGATGGATTGTTTCAGCTGATTAGCGAAACTCTATTGAAAAAAGTCAAGGCCATCTGCTTCCAGAAAGATTTCATCTCAGAAACTCTCTTTTCTGTCGCTGTGTTAGTCGGGGTAGACGAGAGAAAAAAATTCATAGGCACTCATACGTGCCTATATATAGAAACAGCTTTATATACAAGAACAATTGTATATTGAGAAGATATCCTAGCCCAGTCCAAGGTCATAAGTCCAATATTAACCCATATGTCCCACACCAATCTACAAAGTCCTCTTCAGACTCGTGAAACACCTGCAGGATGATCCTAGGTCAGTGGGTGGGAAGTCTTGTGGCTCCAGTGGCGGTGGAAGCATCTCAGCGCTGGCAGGGTCTCCACGTGGCTCCTCCAGCTCTGGGCCTCTGGCTATAGCGGTGAAGCTCCATCTGCCTTGTCAGCAGGAATGTCTCTTAGGAAGAGTGTGTGTCCTGCCTCCAGGGAGGAAGATAGGAGTTCCCAGAATCCCTCGCGCTCACACAGAGGCATTACTGGCTATGACCTGATTAACAGGCTAGGCTCCACCCCCTCACTCAAATTGACAGATTATATACTGCCACAGTCGCTAAGAGTCAAAATTGACTTGATGGCAGTGGGTTTGAATGTCTAATGAAGGATCACTGGTGGCTCAGTGGTTTAAGCATTGGGCTGCTCATGAAAACATTAGCTGCTCAAACTCACCATGAGGTAAAGATGAGATGGTCTACTTCCATAAAGACTTACAGCCTCAGACACTCTCATATGAGAAGCAGCAGATGACTGTTATACCACAGCTGTGGATTTGAGAGACATTGGCATTGGCTTCAACGTCTCGCTTGAGGGTACTTAATATTTGCACTCTAAGGCTACCATGTGTTTGCTATTTCCATCCTCTCTTTGCTTTGGTCTGACAGTCTCAGTCCAGCGGGCAGAGTCCTGCCTTAACAAATGAGAGTTCTTGAAAGCTTTGCTCTATCTCCAACCCTCATTGGTTGGGAAGTGTGCAGTCACTTAGCTTTTTTGCCTGTACAAGTCAATAATACATGCATTTTAGCCTAACAAAAAGCTGTCTTAGATGGGTATACTTTTTTCCCCTCAATAGTATATCTTAATTCCTATACCATGGGCTAAATTAATGATAGAATGAATAGAATTACCATATGTCCCTTGGGGATTATTTATATTATTTCATGATGTAATAATTATTTTGTCTCTAAAGTAAATCAGAGACATATGAGTGGATTTTGAGTTCATCCTTAATCTCAGAACAATGAGTTGGAATGCTGGGGCCCTGCTCCATACCTGCCTGCCGGAAGGGATTGCTGAGCTATGAGGGCTGCAGTAAAGCCTGGCAAAGACTTCAGAGAGTGCTTGGCTCCTGGAGGTCTTAAAGTAAGGTGACCAGGCGTCCTGCTTTTTAACAACATCCTACAGCCTTTTAAAGTTAAAATAAATAGGGCTGAGCCCCGGTGGCGTAGTGGTTGTGCGCGGGACTGCGGGACTGCGACCCACTAGGATGGAGGTTCAATTCCCGCTCACAGGAGCAAAGGCTGGGCCTCCTACTCCCACACCCAGGGCAGTGATGCCTAAATTAAAAAAAAACAAGGAAAATTAAAATAAATATATTACAATTCGATCTTTGCATTCTAAGAACATTTCTGTTGCTCCATGTAGACCAAATTTTTCATCAAGACCCCACCCACCCACCCCTGGTCAGTGGTGTCCTGCTTAAAATCTGGTCGCTTTATTTTAAAGGTTTCTCTTCAAATAAGCAGCCAATAAGTGAGGTGCCACCTAAGTCCACACGGAAGAAGCACACCAATCAGCGTGATGAAAGAATGAACAATAAAGTCCACGCTCTGAGGAGGAGACTATCAGAGCTTCCAGAGCCCTAAATGGAGCAAATCTACAATGAATCCCTTAGGTCCATTGTCCAAGGACAGGAAGAATCTTCCCACAGACAGAAATCATTGGAATGTGGCTAACTGCAGATAGAGGTAGGGTAACTTTTTGTTTAAACCATTTTCTTGGGGGCTTGTACCATGCTTTTAAAAATTTTATTAAAAAAATTTATCGGGGGCTCATACAGCTCTAATCACAGTATGTATATACATACATTGTGTCAGCATTTGCATTTTCTCCTTTTTTAAAGATTGGTGGTTTTTGTACAATTTTTAGTCACCATGCATCCATCCATTGTGTCAAGCACATTTGTACATGTGTTGCCATCATCACTCTGAAAACATTTGCTTTCTACTTGAGCCCTGGGTATCAGCTCATTTCCCCCTTCCCTTTCCACCCCCTCCCTCATGAACCCTTGATACTTTATAAATCATTATTATTTTGTCCTGTATTACACTGTCCAACGTCTCCCTTCACCCACTTTTCTATTGTCGGTCCCCTAGGGAGGAGGTTATATGTAGATCCTTGTAATCAGTTCCCCCTCACTACCCCACCTTCCCTCCACCCTCCCGATATCATCACTCTCACTACTGGTCCTGAATATATATCGTTTGCCCAATTTTTCCCCATTCTGTAGACTGTCCCTTTTTTCCTTTTAAGGAATGGATGCATTTCATTTCTGAGCTTTATTCCATGCCGTTCCCACTTAACGCTTTGCTTCAGAGGGTGCCTAGCTGAGATCAGCCTCCTACTTTACAGGGCATTTGGGAATCAGCGTGTGGGATCCTTCCTTTAGCTCCTTGGGGTTCTTTATCACTCCATATCAATGTGAGGATTTGTTTTCCCATTTCTGTTGAGAAGAGTGGTGGTGTTTTCATGTGAGTGGCATTGACTTTGTAGATTGCTAGGAGTAGCTTTGGGGAAAAAGGAAACAGTCTACTTGAGTCAAGCGTTACAGTCTCAGAAACCCACAGAGATGGTTCTATCTGTCCTCTTGG
The DNA here is from genome assembly GCA_004026705.1 of Nesogale talazaci. NCBI lineage: Eukaryota > Metazoa > Chordata > Mammalia > Afrosoricida > Tenrecidae > Nesogale > Nesogale talazaci. Next base: position 9,966 of record PVJH01038516.1, on the reverse strand, counting down.
GTCACTGAGTCGGAATCTACTTGATGGCATTGAGGATGGGTAGTACTGATGGCGATCAAACTCTGCAGCCTTCAGCAGGGCCTACAACTCGAGGTAAAACCCGAACTCCAGACTCACTGCCATCCAGTCAATTCTCATTCTACTTAAAGAAATGTAAAGAAAGCCAAAATCCTCACAACTGAACCAATAAGTGGGTAACAGCATCATAAATGGATAAAGAAGGAGGTTGTCAAGGATTTCATCTTGGTCAATGCTCGTGGCATCAGCCATTGAGAAATCCAATCATCCGTTGCACGAAGGGAATCTGCCCAAGACCTCTTCAAAATGTGATGAGCACAGATGTCACTTTGAGGACTCAACTCGGCCTGACACCAGTCATGATATTTTCGATCACCACTTACACATATAGAAACCCAAAAATGATTAAGGAAAATTAAAGAATCGCGCCTTTGAATTTTGATGTTGTAGAAGAATGGTGAAACTACCATCGACTGTGAAAAGAACAAACAAATCTGTCTTGGAAGAAGTACAGCCAGAATGCTCCTTGCAAGTGAGGATGGGGAGATTTCCTCTCATGTACTTTGGACGTGCAATCCGGAGGGACCGGTTCCTGGGGAAGGACATCAAGCTTGGCCAAGGAGAGCGGCAGCGAAAAAGAGGAACCCCCTTAGGAGATGGATTAACACAGCGGCAACGACAATGGGCTCAGGATTGTGTTGTGCGCAGGATCAGAGTCAGAGACAATTAGATGGCACTTCACGACAACATATTTACAGTAAAGGATTTATTAATATTCTCTGTCAAGGGCTGAGCCCCGGTGGCGTAGTGGTTGTGCGCGGGACTGCGGCCCACTGGGACGGAGGTTCAATTCCAGCAGTGGAGCTGGGCCTCCTACTCCCATCGCCGAGAGCAATGATGCCCCCCCAAATATATATATGTATATATATATATATATATATATATATATATATATATTCTTTGTCAAATTGACATAGATGACTGAGTATAATCACACTTCCCCTCCCACATTCGTTCAGCCTATGTACTGATCATAGATCATCACTATTGCTTGGTTGTGCATAGAACAATATTTGCCCCTGTTGCTTTAACTCTTGCATACGTCCTAATGTCTTTTTCTGCCTGTCGGGTAAAAAGAAGTTTTATTGGCACATAATTTACATTTTATAAAATTTAATAGTTCAATTATATTATGAAAAATTGTCCAATCATCACCACAATTTCAGAGCATTTTCTCCTTTCTCGTACTCGTTAGCTCTCCATTTCCCGATATCCTCCTTTGCTGTGTACCTAGGAAACTAGTAATCTATTCACTGTATCAATAGATTTATCCATCCTGAATTTCATGTACAGAAAATCATGCAAAATGAAAATGAGAAAAAAGCAATAATTCAAATATAACAGAGATAAAAAGAATGTAAAATATATATAACAGAGAAAAAACCTCAGTCAGGAATATTAAAATCGGTAACAACTTTGAAATGGCTCAAAAGGCAGATCAAATGATAAGGTGTTACATTTTAACCTAACGTCTTCCGTAATCAACTTTTCAGTGGTCTCTAAGTGAGAGCAAGGCTAATCACACTCCTGGACTAGCATCAGAGGGAGTTCGTCGGAGGGTTGACACCTTGTGCGGACCCTGTAGGTGGATTTTGGACTTCCATTGTCATCCATAGCCTTCTGTAAACCAAATGTTCATAATTTAGGCTCTGATGCCGTTCCCTCTTTGGGATTTGGATTTTATTATTTACAGTCCTTGGATCACACAGGCTGGTGTGCTTCTTCCATATGCATTTAGTTGCGGCCTCAATCAAATGGCTGCTGGTTTACAAGCCTTTAGGACCCTAGAGGGCTGTTATCTCTGATGGCCAGGTACCCTATAATTTCCTTCATGACGCTTTATTGATACAAAGCAATATCTTCAGTGATCTCCTGATGAGAGTGAGTATTGAGTAGGGTTAAGTCATCAGAACTAATTGTCTTACAGTTCAGCGCAAACTCAAAATGCATTCATATGTCGCTGTGGTTTATGGATGTCTCTGGTCCCTTTTGGAGACATTGTCACTTTATAACTGTTATTATTAATTAGTCTTATTGTGATATTAGGTGCCATCGAGTCAGTTTTGACGCCCAGCAACCCCAGCCACAGAAGTACACACCGCCCGGTCCCGCACCACCTCCGCACTTGTTCCTATGTTTGAGCCCATTGTCGCTGTCGCTGTGGTCATGCATATAGTTGAAGCCTTCCTTCCTTCCTTTTGCTGCCCCTCTGCTTTTATGAGCATAATGTCCTTTTCCAGGAACTAGTCTCTCCTGGCAACAGTCTCAAGTAGATAAGATAAAGTCTCCGCTCTAAGGAGCACTCTGGTCATACTTTATCCAAGACAGATCAATTTGTCCAGGGTACTTTCAATATTACTCATTATCACCACCCTTCCAATGCATTATTTCTTCTTCTGTCTTACTCCATGCCCAACTTTATGTACATGTGTCAGGCACAGATTAGGCCTCAAAATGGCATTTTTGCTTTTCGATACTCTAAAGAGGATTTCTGTACCAAATTTCCCAAATGCAAAATGGTCGTTGATCCACTGCTTCTGCTTTCATGAGGATTGATTGTGGATACTAGCAAGACAAAAGCCCTGACAACATCAGTGTGTTCATGATGTTGCCTGCTCGTTCAGTGGTCTTCTGTGCATGGAGTTGTCATCCACACTGAAGGCTGCAGTCGGTGATCTTCATCAGCAAGGGTCTCAAGCCTCCTGCCCTTTCAGCAAGTAAGATTGTGTCAGCTCCATATTGCAGGGTGGAGTTTTCTTTGTTTATTTGTTTTGGTTTTTTGTTTTGGGGCATCACTGCCCTCTGGTGGTCGTGGGAGCTACCCAGCGCCGCTCCTGAGAGCTGCTGCTGGATTTGAAACGCCGAGCCCGTGGACCGCAGTCCCGCACTCAACCACTTACGCCACCGGGGCTCAGCCCCATATTGCAGAGTGTTGACAAAACTTTCTCCCATCTCAATGCCACATTTTTCATCACCTAAACCAACTTCTCTATTTGCCCAACATACAGATTGAATAAGTATGGTAAGAGCATTCAACCCCGACAGATACCTTTCCTGATTTTAAACCATGCAGTGTTCCCTGGTTCTGTTCCCACAACTGCCTCTTGATCCATGTACATGTTCTGCCTGAGCAGAATAAAGTGTTCTGGAATCCCCATTCTTCTCAGGGCTATCCATAGTCTCTCGTGAGCCACACAGTTAAATCCCTTGGCGTAGACAGTAAAACAGAAGTAAACATCTTTTCTGGTAGTCTCTGCTTTCAGTCAAGATCCGTCTGACGTCAGCAGTGATAGCCTTTGTTTCATGTCCTCTTCTGAATCCAGCCCGAACCTCTGGCAGCTCCTTGTCACTGCAACCTTTGTTGAATGTTCTTCAGCAAAATTTTACTTGCATTTGATGTCAAGGCTATCGTTCTAGAATTTGAGCATTCTGGTGGGTCACCTTGGTGTTTCTTTAATGGGTACGAAGATGGATCTCTTACAGTCAGTTCAGTAGCTATCTTCCAAATTTACTGGCATTCAAGAGTAAGTGCTTCATCAGCTAGTTGGAACATTGTAATTGCTGGAGTTTTATTTTGGGTTAATGCTTTCGATGCAACGTGAACCTATTCCTTCACCATTGAGTCTTGCTCATATGCTACCTCCTGAAATGGTGGAATGTTGACTAGTTCATTGTGGTACAGTGACTGTGCATTCTTCCCGTCTTCTTTTGATGTTTCCTGCATGGTTCAATATTTTCCCCATAGAATCTTTCAATATTGTAGCACAAGGCGTGAATTTTCTCTTTCGTTATTTCCTTTTAAGATATGCTTTTTGTGTTCATTTGAAAATTATTTGTCAAAGTCTAGGTCTCTGCACATCTCATTATAATATTTGACTTTGTCTTCTAGAGTTGCCCTTTAAATTTTTCTATTCAGCTCTTTGACATCATCATTTCTTCCATTTGCTTCTGCTACTCTTTGATTAAGAGCCAGTTTCACAATCTCTTCTGACAGCCACTTTGGTTCTTTCTATCATGTCTTTTTAATGACCTTTCACTTTCTCCATGAATGACCTCTTGATGTTCTCTAACAGCTCATCAGGTCTTCTGTCATAAGTGTTCAGTTCAGCATATCTGTTCTTGAGATGTCTTCAAAATTCAGGAGGGGCAGACTCAAAGTCGTATTTTGGTTCTTGTGGACTTGTATTAATTTTCTTCAGCTATAAGCACTTGATGGTCTGTTCCACAGTCGGCCTCTGGCCTGGCTTTAGCTGCTGATATTGATCTTTCTCCATGGTCTCTTCCCACAGATGTTGTCAGTTTGATTTTTGTGTATTCCCTCTGGAGAATAAGTACATAAGTCCCTGTTTATGCTGTCGAAAAAATATATTGTTATGGACAAGTCATGGGCCTAGCAAAATTCTATTATGGGATCTTCAGTTTCCTTTCCGTCTCTTGGTTGCCAACTTTTGCATTCCAGTTGCCAAAAATTATGCAACTTGATTGCATGTTTGATCCATTTCAGACTGAAGGCATTCGAAGAATTTTTCAATGTCATCATCTGTAGCTTTAGTGGTTGGTGCATAAATTTGAATAGTAGTTGTATTGATTGCATTTCCTTTTTTGTAGAGAAATACTATCGTTTCACAATTTTATTTGGAACTCTCACTAAGGGAACTGGACTTTGGAACTTGCCAGTAACAGAGTAAAGTAACTGAAATCTTTCCCATGTGCAAGGCGGAAAGGCCCAATTGTGAGAAGTACTTGGCAACTCTCACAAGGATACAGATGTCGAGGTCATGGGATCAAAATGTTTGCCTGGAGGGTGCCCGGTAAGTGGCAGTGGAAGTTTACCATATATGTACTATTTTCATATCCTCTTTGCCTTTGTGAAAGAGCGCTAATGAAAGTTTGACCCTATCTCCAACCCTCAATGTAAGTGTGAAAAATGTCCAGTCACCCAATCTATACAAGTCAAAAATCCATCTATTCTGTTCTTAAAAAAAAAAGGTCATATACATATGTACTTTCTTTTTCTCCAAAGTGTTTTAAGTTCTACCCCTGCAGCTAAATTAAGGGTAATATCAATATGCTCCATGGAGATCATTTAAAATATTGTTCAACAATATAATAATAATATCTTCAACGTGAACCGGGGGCATATATAAATAAATTTGAAGCTCGCACTTAATTGTAGCCCCACTTTCAGACTAATTCGTCCCTATGATGTGGCCCTGCTCCATATCTACCTCCATGACGTCATCTCCAAAGAGCTTGCTTTCTGAGCACTCGGTTTGCCGCAGGGCGGGGGTAGTAGTGAAAGCCCCAAGCCCATTTGTAGGGTCCCCCACCAGATGAAGCCTCTGAGAAATCCCATCAGACTGGATCTAGATGGGAAGAATCTGTTGCAGGATGGATGACTGCAATTGTAATGAGGTAAAAATGTGACATCACGAGCTCCTTCTTGACCCAATGTAGAATGGCTCCAGTTTTTAACATTTTCTGCGGGCTGAGCCCCAGTGGCGTAGTGGTTGTGCGCAGGACTGCGGCTGACTGGGATGGAGGTTCAATTCCAGCAGTGGGGCTGGGCCTCCTACTCCCAACACCAGAGAGCAGTGATGCCCTCCCCCCCCCAAAAAAAAACCCCAACATTTTCTGCTTCATTACATTGCCTAAGGTTGGTGTCTGTTCCTTTGTGTCATTGTTTGGAAGCTGTTTGTCTTCTAAATTGATATTTGGCTGGATATGAAATGAGGTCAACCTCTAGAGCCAACCTATTGCGATCTGCATGGTCGGCAGTTCAAAGCTCTTGCAAACCCACTGAGTCAGTGCTGACTTGGGAGCAGCGAGTCTGGGGTACCGAGACAACAACCAGATCCCTAGATTCAAAGGGAGCTGGGAGGCCGCGGGGAGTGAGCACCAAGAGGACAAGGAAGAAGAAATGTCCTGCCATGGATTGCGGTGATGGCTGCGCAGCTCCTGTGATGGTGAGCAAAGGATTGAAACGTACGCGATGTGCATTGTATGTGGTTGAAATTATTCAAAATAAACGAAGTGTTTAGAGAAGCTATCATCCTATCACTGACAGCATTGCACTCATTTACATATCATACAATTCAATGCTTCAAGCCTTCAAGATGGTGGTACAATCATTACTGAAATCCATTTTAGACCCTTTTCTTCTTCCTTGTACCCGTTTGTTAGGGTAATTATTATTTTTAATTGTGGCAAAAATATGCAGAACAAAACATTCTTCAATTCGACTACTTCTACATGTATGATCCAGGCCATTGATTATATTCTTTGTGTGTGCAACCATCAGTGGTTGAATTGAAGAATGTTTTGTTCTGCTCCCTTTGAATCTAGGGATCTGGTTGTTGTCTCGGTACCCCAGACTCGCTGCTCCCAAGTCAGCACTGACTCAGTGGGTTTGCAAGAGCTTTGAACTGCCGACCATGCAGATCGCAATAGGTTGGCTCTAGAGGTTGACCTCATTTCATATCCAGCCAGATCATTCCACCACTGTTCCCATGAACTCAAGGCCCCTGAAGCACGACTCTTCCTCCTGCACCCGTGGCAACACTGGTCAAGTTTGGTTTCTTCTTTTATAAAGTCGTTTTCTTTATATAAAAGCCACATACCGAACATTTCCATAGCTAAGTCACTGTATAAAACAGTTGCATACACAACATCACACTCAGTTCTAGTGCTCCCTCCCCCTCCCTAGTCCCCGACTTCTCCCCACCCTCCAGTCACAGCAGTTATTGTCTCTGTGCATCCACTCCTTCCGTGCTCCCTAAACTGGGAAAGCTAACACAAGAACAAGATGAAATCGAGTGAAGAAAAGAATAAGGCTAATAGATAACTCCAGGTAACGGCATGCCACTGAGGGAGCAGTTAGTAAGTGCCAGAATTCTCTCAAACCGAGTAACCCATGTAAGCACTTTAAATAATACAACTCATGACTTCTTTTAGGGAATAGTTTGAATACTCTAAAAAGAGGAATGTGTCAGCAAATGCATAGCATACTGATCTATTTAACCTTTTCTTTGAGTATTAAAAATGAAAAATAGATATAAAAGAAAAACAGATAAAGCCACAAAACCAAAATATGAATAATAGAGAGATAAAAGAAAGAGTAAGACAGAAAATACTACCAGCAACATTTAGTAAGCTGAATAGAAAATTTCTTTTTTTTTTTCAATGATTTAATGGGGCTCTTACAGCTCTTTTCACATTCCATTTATCAATTGCATCAAGCACATTTGTACACATGGTGCCATCCTCATTTCCAAATATCTTCTACTTGAGCCCTTGGTATGAGCTCCTCCTTCCCCTCCTTTTCTTAGAAATGATTTTATTGGGGGCTCATACACCTCCCATCACGATCCATACATACATCAACTGGATGCAGGCCACATTTGCACACTTGTTGCCATAGAGAAAATTTCTGTCATGGAACAAGTGAGAAATACTTAAGCCTAGAGCAAGTTCAGGTTGGGTTAAAAAGGAGGTCAATTGACCAAGTATCATATGATACCATGCTTTAATCCACCATCACCAAGTTGACAATCATCTCTGTCTGATGGAAAACCTATTGGGAGTCCCTTGCCTGTGGCCAGAGGGGATTTGCCAGAAACTTCATCTGGCTAGATACTCTGCAGATGGATTTGGGGCTCCCACTGTCCTCCACTGCCTTCTATGAATTGGGTGTTCACAATTTAAGCTGTGACACTTTTCCTCTCGTCATACTTGGATTTTGTTATGGTCATATTTGGATCACACAGGCCGGTGTGTTTCTCACATGTGGCCTTCGTCGCTACCTCACTTAGATGGCTGCTCGTTTGAATACAAGCCTTTTAAAACCTCATACATCTGGATGTAAGTATTTCTTACTGGTTCCACGACAGAAATTCCTTCTCTGGCTTTTTGAATGGTGTTGGGGATCTGCTGTGTCTTTGTCTGTGTGCTATTGTTTTTATGCTGATTTGGCTTTATATGTTTTTTATTGTTTTGTATGGTTTTTATTGTTTGTGTTTTTTGGGCATCACTACCCCTCTGATGGTGGGAGTAGGAGGCCCAGCCTTTGCTCCTGTGGAGCTGCTGCTGGAATTGAACCTCCATCCCAGTTCGCAGTCCCTCGCACAACCACCACGGCTCAGCCCCATGTTTTTGTATTGTTTTTATCCTGATTTGGCGTTGTATGGCTTTCTGTGGTCTCCCCGCTGTGGAGCACAGGAGTGGCGGCTTCGTGAGAATAAGTGATACAAGGGGTTGTCAGGAAGACACGGGTGGGGAGGGTGGGTGATGGGAGGGGCAGGGGAGCTTGGGAGTGCATGGGGAAGACAGGAGGAGCAGGGAGCCCTAGAATGCGTTGTGTCCCTCGGCCCTGCCTCCTCAGCAGCTGCAGGGGATGGGCCCAGAGCACAGCGGCAGCGGAGGCTGTGGCCCCCACTGAGTGAGTCTATACAATGTGTTTGCCATCTTTCCACCCATCTCTCCCCCAGCCCTTCACCGCTCGGGGGACAGCTCCGCGCTCCCGTCGAAGAGAAACTGTTGGTGACCACCAGCGTGCCCCAGCCCAGGCACCGCGCAGGAGGGGCGGTGAGCAGGACCCTGCCCCGCCCCAAGGACCAGCCTCCAAGCTCCGCCCTCCCATCTCTCTGCCATTGGCACACCGAGAGGTGCCACTGCGTGGGTCTAGGTTTCCATCCCAACTCTGCCCCAGGAGACTCTTGGGAGGGAATGTTCTGGGAGGGTCCCGCCCCTAAGTTCTGGGACGGTCCCGCCCCTCTCACCTGCACAGGCCAGGTGCCCGCGGCCGCCCTCTGCTGTGCCCGCCAAGGCCGGCAGAGGGCAGTAGCGCCCTGCCCTGCACCGTCGGGCAACGGGGCGGGCGGGGAGGGGCCGGCGGCCCAGGAGCCCCAGGATGAGTCGGGCTGGGCGGGTGCATTGTGGGGAGGGAGGCTGGGGCTCACGGGCCGACTCCAGCGCCACAAGCTGCTCCTAACCTGCCCGCCCGCCCAGGTAGGCAGGAGCCCGGTCGCGCGGCGGCAGGGGTCGCCGGGGGAAGGGTGCTGTGGGCGGAAGCTCGGCCCCGATGCAGCCAGGAGGGCGTGGGGAACCTGGACCAGTTCAGGCAAAGGCCCTGGGTAACTGTCCCAAGCCCTGCGAGGGCACCTCCTGATGCCTGGGGCCGCTGTGCCCAAGGGGGTAGCCCTGGAGCTGGGGTCCTGGGACTTCAGGGCCCACACAGGAGCTGGGCGATCAGTACCGGCCCGGGCCCCGTACAGAGTAGGGAGGCAGCCACCCGGAGTTCCCGCCTCCACAGCCACCAAACCGGCCCAGCCAGGTGGCAACAAGTCCCAATGTGGCCGCTTTGCCAAGAGCCCGAGGCTGCTGTGCTTGATGAGCTGACGGTGGCCTAGGAGTCGGAAGGAACCAACTTTGCCAGCACCCCTCCTCTCCTTACCCACAGAGCGCTTCCCTGGGGTGCAGGCTGGCTCCCTGGTGGCTTCCCTCCTTGCCCACCACCCACTCACCGACACATCCTGTCCTGGCTGCCACTGCCACCATGCTGTACCTGGCACGATTTTGCCATCCCCTGGGGAAGGCCAGCCTGGGGGCCTGCTCTCTGGCCAGTGTGATCCTGAGCAGTGGGGGCCGAGGATGAGGTCTTCTCTGTGGGCCACTGCCTTTGTCAGCGTCTCCCCTGCCCCCAGCCTGGACAAAGACGCCCATTGAAGCCAAGACTGATGCTTCAGCCGGGCACCAAGGCTACCAAGGCCGAGGCTGGCATTTCTAGGGCTTGGCGCCTCTGGCCTCCCGAGAAGGCTCTGTGGCCCATTCTGACCCCTGCTAAAGGGCTGAGGGGGGCAGTCTGGCTTCCTAACTGAAGAGCAAGGGAGG